>MJUU01010606.1:26663-38085 GCA_002080025.1 Modiolus philippinarum | reverse complement strand
GGGGGGGGGGGGGGGGGTCTGGCAGATTGTGTAAATAAATATCTTGGCCACAGATAAGTTGAAAATGAATAATCTTGACTGGTTGTACTTGAAAATAAATATTCAGTCCACCCCTAAATAGAGACCAATATTGTTATACAAGTAAAATAAATAATCTGGCCTCCAAGGGCTTGGAAATAAATATTATGACCTTTCCAAATTTGCCAGCCCCCCTCAGGATCAAATGGTCGCCCCCTTACATGTTTTGGAAATTCTACCCTAGTGCAGTTCATCCAAAAGGAAGGAATACACTGCCGGAATAAATCCCAATGATGATTCAAATACTTTATTAAAACCTCAGACACATTGAGTCACAAAGACTGTGTTCAAGTTTCATGAAAATCTATTCAGTGGTTCAGGAGGAGTAGCGAAATGCGTACCCATTTGCAAGGTAATTGCTAAACCCATGTCTTACCATTGGAAACGCCAAAAATCAATTAAATCAAATTCTGAAACAGAAGATTTAAGTTTTCATGAAAATTCATAATTGGTTCAGGAGGAGTAGTGGATAAGCAATGGGTACCCTCAAGTGTAACGAACGGACGGACAAACCTATCACTATACATCCCACTTTTCAAGCGGGGTATACATCCTACCTTTCAAGCGGGTAATAAAACAATAGTGAGAGTTACTATGATGTATAGATTCATATGAAAAAAGTCATGGAAAAAAACTAAAAAAGGAATGTTATGTTTTTAAAACATTTTAACTGCAATAAATGTAAAACAGTGGATAACAGGAAAAATCTACAATGGCTGAAAATTACAGTCACATACCACAATTTTCCATTGAACTACACAAGAAAAAACACAAATAAGACAAAAGACAAACGTAAACAACGATAGGATCTCGAGACAGCCGGACTTGCAATGAGAGGTGTGCAATTTGTACCCAGGGAATAAGTCTAATTGTTATCATTACAGCAAAATCAACGAAAGAAAGATAAGAAAAACATTACATTTCTTGGCAAATATTCCTTTACTACACAATTATTCACCAAAGTGTCCTGTTTCTTTCAACGAATTTTCATTGTCAATTTAGTCATATTTAGAACTCCATGGGGAACCATGATTGGAGGAAAAGGATGACGCCCCTCTCTTGGTTGCTGGATACAGCCATTTTGAAAAAAAAAGTTGTTTCTATTTCATGTCGGGCGAGGCAAACTCTTCTTAAAGGGATGGCAGCAAATTTACGAAAGGTACTCTACATTTAAAGTTGCCATCTAGTGACCTAGGGACGTTTGTGTTGTTAAATTGCACTGCACCTTCCTCATTTCCCAGAAACAAACCAAATTTGAATTGATATATCAAATGTTACTGTTAACTTTTTAGCAGCGCTAGTCTTTAGTAAGGCGACGGTATACTTATGACATACGTCATGAAGAAAGGGTTCCTCGTCACTGACGCGTACAGAAACTCTGACAATGAATGTTTATGAAATTGGACATGAATGATGTCATTATGCTTACAAATCCAAATATAAGTGTAGAATGAACTTTTGTCACAAAATATTGATATTCTTAATAAAATATCTAATTAATTTGATAGGTATGTTTGTTTTGATTTGTAATAGTATGGATTAAACTGTGTTTACTCAGTATTGATGTGTGTATTTGTTTGTATTCAGTTCTCCTTATATTTGAACCACTTCAACAATATAAAACAAAAGATTCAAAACTTCAAGTGCTACGTTAAAATATGTTTTGCAATGTTTTATGGACTATTAAGACCGAGGCTTAGCCGACATATAGTCTATTAAACGAGAAGGCTTTTACATAGTTTATTGATTTTATATGAAAGTGTCAGTACTGCTTTTGACGAACAAATAAATAGTTACATAATTATGCAACTGCTCATGTTAATTACTATTGCTGAGCTACATTGCATGTTATCAAACCAGATTTAGAGTTCAAACAAACAGCCTATCAGTTGATTTTGTCTTCTTGTGCATATGGCAAGTTCTGTGATTCTTTGAACACCTTATTCAAACATTTTTGTAGTCATTTTTACCTCGGTATTGTGTTTGACTAGCTGTCTCATAGAAACTTGAACAATGATTAATCCTTGCTAGACGAAGGTTACTTTGCGGTTGTCATCGAGGCCAGGGCAAGAAATTTTACACATACATCAGCAGCTGAATTGCATTTGTAGATTTACAATATTCATTCTATCGTTTGGTATTTTTTATTCTTATATGACGTCCTTTAATCGCCTTGTGTCCATAACCGTGGTAAAATCCGCACATACTCGTGGGTGTTGCCATGACAAATAACTAAATACCGATTAAGTTACTGTGGATATGATTTCTGTATATGCGCATTTCGACAACTTATGTCTCTTCAGTGCAGATTAAATCTAAACGTTTGGAAGACCATAAACTCAAAGATGTGTAAAACTGATAGACGGTACTTTTGATAGCGTCATAAATAGTTTGACGACAATTTTTGCACTTTACGGGACGAAACGGCTATTTCACCAATAAATACAAAGACGAATTCATCTCTTCTGTACCCAGTAAGTGTCATATTAGAATCGAAATAATTCAGGGGAGTGTGAATATGTTGATTTTACCACGGATTTGCCCTTTATGCCCATATTTTACCCTCGCATATGCTCTAGGTAAAATATTTGCCATAAAGGGCCAACCCATGGTAAAATCGCCATATATTCACGCTTCCGTGAATTATTTCTTAATTAATAGATGGGAATAGATGTATGACAAACTGTATTGTATTATTCGCAGAAACATACGCGATGGCGCAAAGTGAAGTCAAAACGTTAAATGATGCTGATGTTTTTTTCTTCTATAGCACCTGCCGAATATGAGTTTGGCTCAGTTTTCCAAGAAATTATACACATGGTCGCAAAGATAGTACATCCTGGTTAAATAAAAAGTGTCGGTGAAAAAAAAGTCTTTCATATAGCTTAAATACAATAATAGTTAGTCCTGGTTTCTTTGGACATGGCCAGTTGGCAGTGGGGCGAGTTGTCCTGCTACCGTTTTAACTTTTAAGGCATATTTGTTATACATCTTCAATAGTCAATATACAAGCTACCTGCAGTTCTAGTTGATACAAAAGAAATCAACAATTTACCAGGAATCGTGTGATAAACAAATACGATTCTTTTTGTTCAACAAGTTTGATTTGGGTATATTTCTTTTTTTGTAGTACAGCAATTCCACTAAAGATGTACTCCTTGTAACACGTGTACAGCATAATACAATTGACTCTCTATTATGCAACAAAGGTATTTTTTGTATTTTGTCAGCCTATATTAAGCAACATGTGTATTTTTTGTATTTTGTCAGTTTTTTGTTTTTTTTTGTTTTTTTTTGTTTTTTGTTTTTTGTTTTTTTTTGGTTTTCATGTGGCTATTTTTATTACTTAAAGTCGGATAAACTTTTGTTTTCGTCTAAATTTGGTGTTCATTTGCTTTATTTATTTATTTACCGTCTCAATCTTTGATCCATATTGCCCGGAATTATTTTTGCAAGGCGAGGGATAAGTAAGCGGATAGTAATCCTTGCCAGTGTTGATATAATCAGTTTAGCAAACAAACAAAATAGCAGATGAACCAACTTTAAAAACTTTCCATAAGCGATGTATTTTTTTTCTCGTTATTATTTTTGAAACCATGTAATTATATAGTTCTTTTTACTGGTCATAATTTCATTTCACTTTCGGGACACTGTGGTTATCTTTTTTTTTACATTCTGTTTTGGTGTTCGTTGACTCGCAGTCTCAATTTCATATCAATATAAAAGCTTGAATATTTATACTTATCCTTGATAACTTATTAATAAATGGATAGCAAATCTTACCCAACCGGAAAAGATCATTTGGATTAACAAGGACAAACAGAAAATGAACCATCTTTAAATGCTTTTAATCAACAAACAAATAAATAAACAACAATAATAGTAACTATGATTATAGTTACATCAACGTGCAGCAAATAACAATTTGAATAGGTTACAATAAATACAATGAAAAGTATTTTCCGTATTTACTACTTGAAAAATTTGCTCAGATAGCACTAAATTGAAAATATACAAAAAGGTCTGCAGAGACCACAAAGTTGAGATATCAGATAATTATGTTTCTTTTTTTACAGTTATACATTTTTTATTATATTAGTATAATTACAGTAAAATATAGAAATTGCGCACCACATTTATATGTTGTTACTGAAAGTTAGAATTGTATGGATGTCCAAATCCAGTTTTTGTCGATTTGACTACTATACATAAGGCTACTTTTGATGGTCATTCTTCTATTGTTAAATAAAAAAATAAGTCATAAGAAATTTATTTAAACCAACCCCGGGTTTTACAAAGAAAATAACGATAGACCACGCACGTGTTTGCATTAATTTGCACTGTCTATTGAGAGCTAAAAAGACGGGTCAGGTGGGTACAGTGAGGTTACAACATTTATAATGTCTGAAAAAGATGATTTCCTAAAGAACTGAAGTTTTTCGTTTTTGGAAATGTCATCATAACAATATTATTATAAACACTGACACTTTTCACACTCGATCCTACAACAGTTTCAACTAGCAGTACTTTAACACACTGTTTATATGTATGTGCCCAGAGTAGGCCTTCTTACAAGTATTTTGATAAAGGTCGTATACAGAGGGAGTGATTACATTTATCCGAGGTTGCAGTCTAACATGTGTTCATATGGTTTGTCGTTTTGCTCTTCTTTCCTAAAAAGAGAAGAAATAAAGATATCAAATACAGGTTCTAAGTCATTTTCAATCACCATTATTGCAATTTGGAGCTAGCAATTTCTCGAGGCGAAGGCTTGACATTTATTGGTGCGACAGCTTTTTTAATAACTAAATACCGAAGTTACTATGAATTTACATTCTACATATGCGCATTTCGACAACTTATGTCTTTTCAGTGCAGATAAAATCTAAATTTTTGGAAGACCATAAACTCAAAGGTGTTTAAAAACTGATAGAGTACAAATAACCAATATGATCTAAATGTAAAGCCAAAATCAGCTAAGGATAGAGCTTTGCGTAAGGGAGGTACTAGTTTTCAACAAAATTTTCAAAAATTTAGATATTGTAAGGTTCCAAAAAATAATCGGCTTTCGGGTCAGCATCGAAGTACTGCCTCCTTGGCTGGTAAATACCCTCGGGGACTAACAGTCCACAAGCTGTGGCATCGATCCAGTGGTAACAAAAAGCTAAATACCGAAGCTACTGTAAATTTACTTTCTGCATATGCGCATTTCGACAACTTATGTCTCTTCATTGCAGATAAAAAAACCGTAGACTCAAAGATGTTTAAAAACTGATAGAGAATCGAACAAATAACCAATATGATCGAAATGGTAAGCCAGAATCAGCTAAGGACGAAGCTTTGCATGAGGTTATAAACACACACAAATGAAATATTACTTGCAGCGCAACTGAAACATTTCCCATGTTAGAATGGATGTATATGACTCAATATCTTGAACATGGATATGCAGAGTTACCATGAAATGTCATTTCACATTTCTTAATAATGTGCATATATTCATCTCCATGATCAGTAATCTTGCAGTAATCTTGGCAATATAGCTACAGTGTTATTCAACAGCATTTAAATAGCAATTTTTCCACTTGCTGATTTCAGGATAATTGCCGTTGGTTTCGTCTATCCACCCGTTCTTCACGAATATGTTGAATCATTTTGCATTTGTCACAGAATTGTTGCATCTAAGTAGGTCTAGTGTCAGGTCGCATGCGACGCGTACTTCTCATACCATATTAATTTAGGGGTTTAATGTTGTATTAAGTCTGTAGATGCACAATAAGCTTTCAGAACTTGATTCCGGTTCCAACTTTGAGATATTTACCTGAAGATATCAAAGATTATAACTCTTGAAATTTTACCTTACAATTTCGTAGCTTAACGATTCTTTGATACCGAAAATAATAATGAAAACTTAGAATTTATATTTGCGTAAATTTATTGACACTCTCAAAGAACACTTTAAGCTCTGTCCTTAGCTGATTTTGGCTTTACATTTAGATCATTTTGGGTATTTGTTCTCTATCAGTTTTTTAACATATTTGATTTTATGGTCTTCCAAACGTTTAGATTTTATCTGCACTGAAGAGACTTAAGTTGTCGAAATGCGCATATGCAGAAATAAAATTCACAGTAACTTCGGTATTTAGTTATTATTATTATTAAACCTTATAACTACAGTTTTGTCATCTAGAACAAACATTGTCACAAAAAAAACTTGATTTCAATTTTTTTTAAATGAAGGTAATAACAAAATTACGAAACACAACTGTCAAGAGCCGAAATCAATGCAAAGGGCAAAAAGACAAAACAACCGGTAAAAGTTGTCAAGGCAATGGTCCTGAGTTGCTACAGGCATTTCGAAAGAAAGAACTAAATACCGAACTTACTGTAAATTTAGTTTCTGCATATGGCCTTTTCGACAACTTATGTCTCTTCAGTGCAGATAAAATCTAAACTGTTAGAAGAACATAATTTCAAAGATATTAAATAACTGACAGAGAACAGATAACAAGAATGTTCAGTGGAAACCTAATCAGATAAGTACAGCGGAGCTATGCACGAGGGAGATATTCCTTAGTTTTTAACAAAATTAACAAAATTTAGATGTTGCAAGTTTCCGAACAAAACCGGCTTAATGACGGGTTAAAGCGATTTTATTGTACGCCAAACCTCTCTTTCCAGTGTCCAGTAGCATTTCCGACTGCAAGTCCTCTAGTTGTGGTTATATTCATCAACTTTTAAAAACTGTTATATTATGCTGGCATTGAGTGTATCATAACTAGGTTACCAGTACAAAATGAGTATATTGATAACATGCTTACTTCTTTCCTTTAAATGCTTTAGCAAATGGGTTGACATCTATTTTTCTATCGACGATCTCTCTACTATGGTAAGCCGTGACTGCAATAAACGTTGTTTCTGGAAAGGGGTAATTATACACTTTGTATGGATGATCTCCAAGATACTCAATCACTGTAATACAGGCATTGTACTTTTGCATCGCCTTCAGTATGAACTGAAATTATAAATTGTTAGTAAATAACAACTATATTGACGATCAAAATAGTTTTCTAAATAAATAATAAATGGTTTTCTAAATAGTTTGCTAAATAAAAGCCCTATCCTGGAGTAAACTGGAGTTTTCTATGTATCGCCACTATCGTGTGCGTTTTTGTCACATGCGCATTCACTCCTATATCCTTTCATTTTTTCTATTTGTAAAGAAGAAGGAAAGTAGGACTGAATTTACTAAGGAAAACACGATTGATGTTCAATCTTGTGGTACACAGCAGTCGACTACGAAAATGCTTAATGATTAAGGTTCAAAGCGAACCTTTTGATTTATGTGTGGGTAAAGGGAGGATTTCTTAGTTTAAACTTTCGTTTGAATCCCTTTTATATCAGTAAGCGGGGATTACTGGATTCCTGACATACTGCATACCTCCTAAAAGCAACCTATCTTAAAACTTGAAGTGTACTTATAACTTTTTAACACGAATTCTATTGTAATAGATTTTAATTGATGAAAATTAATTACTACGAAGCGCCACAAAATAAGATAAATATTTTCTCTATGATTAATATATTTCAATTCATTGTTTTTTCCCAATCCATGCATTGATGTATTAATATTATTGTATTACAGAACCATTATCAGTTATAAATTAAAAATTCACAGTAACTTCGGTATTTAGTTATTTCTTACCACTGGTGGAGGTCTGTTAGTCCCCGAGGGTATTCACCAGCCCAGTAGTCAGTACTTCGGTGCTTATCCAAAAGCCGATTTTATTTCGAACCTTGCAATATCTAAATTTTTGTAAATTTTGTTGAAAACTAAGGAGTATCTCCCTCATGCAAAGCTCTGTCCTTAGCTGATTTGGCTTTACATTTAGATAATATTGGGTAGTTTTTTTAACATATTTGATATTATGGTCTTCCAAACGTTTCGAATTTATTTGCACTGAAGAGACATAAGTTGTCGAAATGCGCATATGCAGAAAATAAATTCACAGTAACTTCGGTATTTAGTCATATAAGAGCAGTTACAACAATAATCTCGAATTTCCCGTATCATATTTGTGACTTACATGAGCATCCAATGACATTTCACAGTTGGTAAGTTTCACAGTGTTAAAATGTATTGTTCGATCCATCCAAAACCGTCCAATCTTGGGAGACAATTCATGCTCGAATGGTGAGTTGGGAGTTTCAAAACCATTATATCTCCCGCGTGTCCATGCCTGGTTAATAAACTTGTACAAAAACGGATCACTTGGTAATATTTGTAACATAACTCTGTACGAAGCATTTGGATTCATTCCTTCGACGGAAACTGTGATGGCAGGAAACATTCTCCTGGAAGAAAGAAAGGTAACAAAATATAGATCCTAGCATTATATATATTGTAAAAAATTCATATGCATTTCAGTGCTTTGTTTTATATTGTTGACCTTACCAATGAAAAACATACTACTGTGAGATAATTTGGCAATTTTGGATGCCTATTGCTTTAAGTGCAGGTCATATTATTGACGTTTGTTCGTAGCACAGTTGGCATGTCTAACAGAAACTCCTTGACATAAATGCCCATTGTTCTTTCCTCTTGAAGTTCTTCTTTAGCAAAAATGGGTGATTACAGTTAAGACCTTAAAGCTTTGAAACCGGAATTTTGTAGGCTTCTGCAAATTACTCGAGTACAACATTAAATTTGGTTATATATAGGTTGTCCTAGTTAAAATTCATTTTGGCAAAGTGAATTGGAAGTTGTATGCACAATTGAAATTTAGATTTTTGAACATTTTTTGCATGAAAAGGGCTAGCAATAAGTAAAAGCAAGACTCCTTCTAGGTTTAAAGGTCGTATACGTCATTCAAGTTGTAAACCACTTTGGATCTACCCTTTACACTAGAGAATGAAAAGTTTTCTGATAGTACATACCTCCCTTTCCTAGTAATGATCATTTCCATCAAATTTTCACTAAAAGATTTCCATAATTCATAACATTCTAATTTGACTGTGATATCACCAACTGTAAGGGATGGTACTGCTAGTATTTTTGTGTTTCTGTATTCACGTTTACACTCTTCATGCTCATCATCTTGTCGTTTTCTTTTCTTCAAACTCAAGTCCAAAGGCTGAGAAAAAAACACACACAATATTAGACAGTTCTGGCGTTCCATACAAGTACCATACTACAAAGCTTTCTTTGTACCATTTTCACATCATTACAATATCTTACTGTTTTCTTTCAAATAATCGAAGTTTTGAACTAGTTTGGAGCATTGATAAGGAGTAAAATGTTTACCCAATTTAAAAGGGAAGGTGAAAGGGAACATAATTGTGAATAGAATCAAATGTCACTGAAAAAAAACTCTTTTCTTAAAGTATATAACAAAGCGGACACGATTGAAAAAATATGTTGGAGTTTTTGCATGAGTCTATTAATTTTCATTGTTTTAACAGGAAAGACAATAGACAATACAAATACAAAAGATTTGTGTCTTTGACAATGTTTTGGTGGATAGAAAGAGGGTAATTATAATAATGACGGACAGCTTTGTGCAAACCTTTGAAAAAATTACCAATTTTGTATTTTTTTTTTTTTTGTTTCTGTAAACACTGTCAGTGAAACAAATATTGTATTGTTTTTCATTTAAAAAAATATCTAAAATTTTGAAGGTGACCCTGCCACGCAAACTTAAAACCTTTTAATGTACATGCGTTTAGTTTATTCGTAATTGTCGAAATGGCAGTAGCTGTATCTCAAATTCACCGAAATCCCGGTTCTTAGTAAATCCATTGTCAGAAACAAATCATCAGTAGAGGAAATCGTAGCACGAGCTCCATCGATAGCGACTTGAAGATATGTTGATCGGGGGTCTCGATGGGGGGGGGGGTACCTTTCTCGAAATCCTGACACATTTTCCTCCACTTTCCCGTTTCACGAGCGGGAAAATATTTTACAAATTAAGACTCTTAAAGAGTCGGCCATTTCCCGTTTCACGGGTTAAATTTTGAGCGGTTCCCGCTTCACGCTCGACATCCCTTCTCGTTTTCACGTGCACTTTTTGTCACGATCCCGTTTCCCGCTGTCTTAATAAGGCCCAATCACGCTTCCCACTTATACCCCATCGAGACCCACTTGATCCGATTGAATGATAGTAAAAAGAAGGGAAACGTGGAATGTGTCTAAGAGACAATGACCCAAAGGGGAGTAATAACAACTCAAAGCCACCATAAGATCTTCAATGAACGATGAGGAAACCCCACATCCAACGGCAAGTCGGAGTCGGTCCCTAAATAAAGAGTAATCAAGTTCAGCGAAATAAACACCATCCTAGACTCCTATAGACATAAAGTAAACTAAGTAGAAAACAGACAAGACACACAAAGGCTTAATAAATTTCTTTGACTTAGGACAGGCGCAAACCTGCTGCGGCGGGGTTAAACTATTTTTATCGGGCCCAAACCTTATCAGTTATCTAAAAGGACCTGAAAGAATTGCTTGGAATCATTTTTTTTGTATATTTTAGATCTCGAAAGAAAATGAAAACACAAATACGAAGAAAACACGATTTTATCATTTTCACTCAGATATTAGATATTGAAAATACAAAAGCCGAGCATGTCCAGCGGTCATGATGTTGTAATTTAATTAAAAATTTTTACTGTTGAAATATACTGTTATATTATTACAAAAGTAATTTTGTTAAAAACAATACATTTTTTTTCAGTTCTAACTAGTGCTCTGAATGTGAAAATATATGAAAATCGGACATAAAGTTCTGATATGAATTGTTTTATACCAATCGGGATCCCGTATGTTGTAACTTTTAATTCAAATATTTTAGACCACCAAAATAAAAATACTTAAAAATCTGATTAAAACGGGAGGGATGGCTTACCTCGTATTGGGTTTCCATGACAAACTGATATTCACAATCATGTGGGAAACTGTTTTCATATTCGCTTTCCATTATAATGTGTTAATATTCGTGCTGAAAGTGCTAATGTTTTATCAATGTAAATTTCGTATATTAAGGCATGTATATTACATATGAAATTAATATTTCGTATAAAACGGTCGTGTCTTGTATTCTTTTGATCGTCAGACGTAAAGTCTTTGGTTTTCATCAATTCACATAATATACTAATATATTGCCTCTGGTCTATAAACAATTGTGTAATAATTCGTTACTTCCTAATATTTTGACCGAAATTTGTAGAGGTGAAAAAAATCACCTGCACGCAATTAATCTCACATATTTCTGTTAAAAAATAAGTAGGTTTCATATCAATTTGAAAATCTGCAATTGCAAATATCAAATTAAAAAAAAAACAAAAA
>MJUU01010606.1:0-15168 GCA_002080025.1 Modiolus philippinarum | reverse complement strand
TTTTAAAAATTCAAACACAGATTATTATGAAAAAGTAATCATTAATAAGCTATCGAATTTGGACGATAGTTCAAAATTGTATCTTTATAAAGGATTGAAAACTACTTTTAAGCTAGAGGAATACCTAAAACAATTAAAAAATTTTAATTGTCGTCAACTGATCACAAAATTTCGAATTAGTGATCAAAACCTTGAAGAAGAAGTAGGAAGATATAAGAAAATACCTCGAAATCAAAGAATATGTAAAACTTGTAATGTCCTTGACAATGAAGAACACTTCTTTTTTCATTGTCAAATTAACAATAATATACAATTCAATTCATTCAATTCAATTCAATTTATTAGCAACTTTATGCCCAGTTATGGGCTAATGGCTACAAAACTAATAAAGTACACAAATACATAAACAAATCTAATCAACTAACCCCTGTCCTCAGTGCAATTGACTGTTTTAAAAAGGAGCCTAGCAATTGTACTTGTTCTTTTGTATCTGGGTTTAGNAAAAAAATCTTGAATCCAGATACAAGTATATTGTCCAGTGTTGTTGACTATATAAAGTGGTCTGTAGAACTGCGAAAATGAGGTCCACATTGGCCAATTTTTCTTCATTAAATATAATTAATCTCCTTGTTAGCATGATTATATGTTGTAAACAATTTGTGAATTTGTGTATATATATATGTCATTAAATTGTTTATATTTTGCTTTAACCCGTTCTAACATTAATATTGACTATTGGTTTAAGTACATATTATTTTTCCAGATATCAAATTATCGGAAATCAATACCAAGCTCCAAAACATGACCGAACACATCAAAGAAGAATTAGAAGGTGCCAACAACCTTTTTGAAATTTGAACTGGAAACTAGGTGAGTATGCCTGATATTAATCAGATAAGATACAATGTGCCGTTATGGTTATGCAGGATGGTCGAAGAACAAGAAGGCGAATAAAAACGTGTTGTTGAAAAAATAGCCCTATTAATAACACAAATACGGAATTTATCGAAAACTGAGTTTCTGCATATGGTCATTTCGACAACTTATGTCACTCAAGTACATATCAAATCGAAACATTTGGAAGTCAATAAATACAGATTAATACATGGGCATTTCCATATTGGCCCGAGACGAAGTCGAGGGACAATATGGGTCGAGATATGATAATAAGGTCAATATTGGAAATGCACATGTATTAAACTTTTTATTGCATACTTCCGACGTTGAGAAATGCCAGGCCGATATGGACTGGAAGTCGTTTATTTGCCCAGGCCAATATGGACCGGAAGTCGTTTATTTTGTCGGAGATGCACGAGGAGCATAAAATAACCTATTATTTTGCTGGGGTGTGAAAATATGGACAGTTTACTTCCGGTCACATTGATCATGCAAAAACGCTTTTATTTCTGCTAAGTATGTTATAAAACGTAATATTAATAAAATCTGATAGAGAACAAATAACTGCATAACAGAATGGAAAAGAATACCAAATTGAGTGAAAGGCAATGCTATGCCAAAGGGAGACACCAGTTACTAGTACATACTCCTTAGTTTTAAACCATTTTTTCTAAAATTTTGAGATTGCCAGTTTGCAAAGCGATGTTATAATGCCATTACATAAATACCGAAATTGCAGTTGAAAATTCTACAGATGGCCGTTTCTACAGCTTTTGTCTCCTTAGTGCAGATAGAAAAATACATAATTTTGGAAGGCTACAGTAAGCTAGAATTAGTCAAGAGAATACACATAAATTGAAACCCCAATATCAGGTAAGGATGGAACTTTGCAAGAGGGAGATATATTACATAGTGTTATAAAATTAAGAAAAAAAATAATGGAGTAGCTCGGGGTAAAATTTGTTCGACCGTGGTAAAAGGTCGATATTATGGAAGCCGGATGTGGCCATTTTCGCGTTTTCGTGTTTTCGTGCTATTATTCAACAACTCGAAAAGGCGAAAATGCGAGATCAAGAAAGCGAAAATTCGAAAACACGAAAAATCGAAAACGCGAAAAGGCGAAAACGCAAGAACGAAAACGCGAAAACATGAAGACGAAAACGCGAAAACATGAAATTAAACAGATCTCGCCTTTTCGCTTTTTCGCGGTAAACATCTCGCGTTTTCGTTGGTAAAATCTCGCCTTTTCGTGTTTTCGCCTTTTCGCCTGTTCGATTTTTCGGGTTTTCGTGTCTCCGCCTTTTCGCCTTTTCGCGTTTTCGTGTTTTCGCGTTTTCGTGTTTTCGCCTTTTCGCCTATTCGCGTTTTCGTGTTTTCGCCTTTTCGCGTTTCCGTATTTTCGCCTTTTCGCGTTTTCGCGTTTTTGCCTTTTCGCCTATCTATTAAATAAACAGGGAGGATGAAAATGTAAAAAGATAACAGACAACGGAACTTTTTGTTTTCTAATAGATATGGCTGAATCCTCTATATTGATGATAAGGTGTTACTTTTGCAGAAGTTCTCCATTTGCTTAGGATAAATTTTCAAGTTACATGATCTTTTAGAGGGAAAAGGGGGCTGACAAATTATTTTACCCGGAATTCGGGATTCTACATTTATTTTCACGAGAATGTGGTATGAGACCCTCTCCTACCCTCCCTGTTTATTGAATAGATATGTTTAAACCAATCACGATCTAAGTAGTGAAATTGCTCTGGCCCATGATGTCGTTAAATGATAAATATACAAAAAATTACATAGTTTTTTAACTAAAGCTATCAATATAATATTTTGAAACACCACATTTTTGTATATTAATGACGCATGCGTGAGATTAAAACTTCCGAGACGAAAACGCGAAAAGGCAAAAACACGAAAAAGCGAAAAGACAAAAACGCGAAAAGACGAAAACGCGAAAAGGCGAAAACACGAAAAGGCGAAAATGAGAAAACGCGAAAGAGCGAAAACGCGAAAAGGCGAAAACGCGAAAAGTCGAAAAGGCGAAAACACGAAAAGGCGAAAACACGAAAAGGTGAGATTTTACCCATGAAAACGCGAGATGTTTACCGCGAATAAACGAAAAGGCGCGATCTGTTTAATTTTGTGTTTTCGTGTTTTCGTCTTCATGTTTTGCGTTTTCGCGTTTTCGTTCTCGCGTTTTCGACTTTTCGTGTTTTCGTGTTTTCGCTTCCTTGATCTCGCGTTTTCGTCTTTTCGCGTTGTTGAATAATAGCACGAAAACACGAAAAGGCGAAAATGGCCACATCCGGTTTCCATATGATATACGACAGCTTCCATAAATTATTTCGCTGCTAATATTGAATTCATAATTTAGTATTTCAACTGACCTATAGAGAGATAATTTGTGTAATTTTCGTGACATTCATTGTACTTTCCGTAACGTTCCTATGAAGAAATTAACTATGACGTCATTAAATAACACTGTGATGTTGGTCGTGGTATATCGTAGATTTTACCACGGGTCTGTCTTTACAGTAAATGAAGCAGAACATGTTAAAGTTAAAATGTAGATGTTATTTTTCAAAAAGATTATTTTTTGGGGGGGGGATAAAATTATCATATTGACTGGTACTCGGCATTATAAAAAGCCAAAAAAAAAAAAAAAACCCAAAAAAACCAATATCACTGAAGGGTGTTTATGTCATCTACATGGTTGTGCTACCTTTTAATGATATTGTAATGTCTTTACGTAAAGTCATGGTCTTAGAAAGTCTTCAATTTTGATATTTATTTAGATAAATGTTAGGTCCCTTATCATTCGTTTGGATCTTGTATTCAGAAGAAAATATTTGCATAATCATATGAATACCGTTTCTCCAAAATGTTAAAAAATAACATAAGCAAGTTTTATTTCTACAATTTTTGTCTTGTTAATCATTTATGAAGATTGTAATGTTTTAGCCTAAAAACTGTTTTGTTTTCTGGTTTACAATTGAAAATATTCCTGGAAGTCAAATAATCTCAACTACTCTTTTTCTTTTGCAGGTGAAAAAGATGGACAGCTGCAACATGTTACGACTGATCCATTGCAAAGATTTTTTTAATATAGATTTGGTTTGAACTTTTCTGTTTAAAATAAAATAAATAAAATGCTTGTTTAAATTATAAATAACTGATTGGTCGATGCATTTACCGCTACAACATGGCAATATGGCGTTTTACGATTGGAACGTCAAATCAATCACACAGGTTACGACCGTACATCATTTATGCATCTCTGATAGTCTTTCCGCAGAAGCAATTTTCAACTTATGTCCTGTCAGCTATATAATGCATTATGATTGTTTTTTTTTTGTCCATCGTTCTAATTTCATCATTTACCGATAAATCAAAAATATTTTTTATATAGCAAACTTAAATTAGATATATGTTTTGAAAAATATTTATGAGATTGTCATTAAGAAAAAGACAAAGTTTAATAAAATTTCGTTTAAGCGACCATATTCTACAAATAGAAACTGGTTGCTACAAAAATATTCCCCGTCAACAGAAGTTATGTAATACTTGTGGAGTGATTGAAGATGAATGCCATTTTTTACTAAACCTTCAAGTTAATGAACAGAAAAGGTTGGAAATGACTAAATACCGAAGTTATTGTGAATTTAAATTCTGCATATGCACATTTCGACAACTTATGTCTCATCAGTGCAGATAAAATCTAAACTTTTGGAAGAACATTACTCAAAGATATTTAAAAAACTGATAGAGAACAAATAACCAGATAGAGAACAAATAACCAATGTGATCTAAAGGTAAAGTCAAAATCAGCTAAGGACAGAGCTTTGCATGAGGGAGATACTCCTTAGTTTTCAACAAAATTTACAAAAAATTAGATATTTTTAGGTTCCAAATAGAATCGGCTTTCGGGTCAGCACCGAAGTACTGACTACTGGGCTGGTGAATACCCTCGGGGACTAACAGTCCACCAGCAGTGGCATCGACCCAGTGGTAACAAATGACTAAATACCGAAGTTACTATGAATTTAGATTCTGCGTATGCGCATTTGGACAACTTATATCTCATCAGTGCAGATAAAATCTAAACTTTTGGAAGACCATTTCTCAAAGATAATTCATTTAAAATTCCAAAATTTCAGAAACTTTACTTCATTTGAAAAATAAAATCATTTTAAACCCTAACTCAACCCTTTTACCGGTAGTTTGTACCTTTCTAAAACAATCTGTGGAATTGATATAGGGTCCACACCGGTCAAAGAGTTATCGCAATGATATTCTGTATTGTAATATCATATGTTGTATATATGTTTGTTTTGTATTGCTTTAACCCTTAAGGGTATAATTACGCAAAAAAAATAGAATACAAAAGATAACAGGAAACACCTACAATGGCCGAAAAACATAGCCACATGCCACAAAGTAAAGTAGGAACTGCACAAGAAAAAAGACCAACAACAAAAATACGAAAGACAAACGTAAACGACGATAGGAACTCGGGACAGCCGGACTTGGTACCGGCACTAGCAAAAGCCAGCGAGTATTTATTTATCTAACCTCACGCGCACCTAAATTTTAGCTATGAAATACAGCTGCAATAAGCAGGAGAAATTCCCGACATAATTGTATGTCACGAAGAAAGTCCTTTTATTACACAAATAATCAAAACATAAGACAGGTGGTATGACATATTTATCAGTTCATCTTTTATGAAAAAAGGGCGAATGGTTTTTTTTCGTCAATAGAAATCTAATTAAAAACAACGACAGTAGAACTGAAGGAGCAAAGTTTAAGTGGAGAACACAAATTATTAGTCAAGAGACACATGAATACATGACAAAAAAAAAAGAAAAAAAAAAAAAAAAAAAAAAAAAAAAAAAAAAAAAAAAACACCAGTAGACGGAAGACCAAAGATACGATACATTTACAAAATATATGAACCTCACCAACAGATTAAAAATCGTATGAAATCTTAAGAAACACAGCGATTCATTTAACTGGTCTGGAACGGTAGCATATTAGGCGTCATGAACGACAGTTATTATGTGGGGAATGTGATGATAATTTCCAAGTTATTTAATATTTTGTTTCTATAAGGATGCTTTCAACGGATCAGTACTAAAGTTCTGTCCCATTATATTGGTAATAAGGTATCCGTGTCGATGAAGAGTTCAAAATTCGGAAGTTCCTTACTTATCAATACGTGGTTACTCTAATTGAACACTTCTGTTGTAGTCGTTAGTGTATGGAGTGACATTTTTCTCTGACCGCACTGTTGAAGATTAGCAAACCAAAGACTTCAAGATAGCATATACTAATAGGAGCATGCAGTTTATCTTCCAGTACAAAACAGATTTTTCTTGAATCTAGATCTTTGAAGGGCTTGAGTAAAATGTTACCGTAAACAAATGATTAATATTGTGTCAAAACGAACTATTTCTATGTACGTTTATTCTGCACATCTATTTTTGAATTTTAATTTATACAATATATTATATTAATTATTCGGTTTGTCTATGGATTTCCAAATAAAATTTGCTTCTATCTGCACTAAAGAGACATAAGTTGTCGAAATGCGCGGTAGCAAGAAATTCGGTGCTGGACCGAGGATTTTTTTTTTTTTTTTTTGCTCATCTAAATCCATTAACCAAAACACTATGTAGAAGCTAATAGAGAACAAATAACCAAAATGATCTAAATAGAAAAGCCAAAACAAAAAATTCAGCTAAGGACAGAGCTAAGCATGAGGGAGATACTCCTTAGTTTTCAACAAAATTTGGTAAACTTTAGATATTGCAAGTTTCAGTAAAGTCGGTTTTAGGTCAGCACCGAAGAACTGACTACTGGATTGGTGAATACCCTAGGGGACTAACAACTAACAGTCCACCAGCAGAGGCCGATGCCCAGTGGTAATGTAAAAAATACCAAAGTTATCGGGGAATTTATTTCTGCATATGCGCATTTCGACATCATATCTCATCATTGCAGATCAAACCAAACTATTTTGAAGTCCATTAACCAAAAGCATGTAGAAGCTGGCCATTTCAACAGCATGTGCAGATCAAATTAAAACATCTGGAAAACTATAAACCGAAAGATGTATTACAGCTGATATAGAACAAATAAACATATCTAACATTGTAAGAGTTTTCATATAAAATACGGCAGAAATACTACTAAGCGCAACTTGTATGATACAGAAAGTTGTATCACCAACGTCAAATGAATAAAACTCTATTAGTATTTATTTTTTGTAGAATGTTAGATAAACAAATTATGAATAGAGATGTGATGGATCAGGTCTCGTCGGTTGAATGATTCGCATCACTACTTGTCGCTGACGCGACTCGTAGTGATACAGCTCATTCAACCGACTCTACCTGATACAAGATGTTGTACCATCACACTATATATTCATGTATACGCCTTATTTCCAGCGAAATTCATATATGCATATGACTTATTGCTGTAATAGTCGTGCATTCAGTCCTCAGTATTTTTAAACAATAGACACCAAAATTGTTATTTCTGCTACTAAGTAATACAAAAAACTTGTTAGCTAGGAAGTGTGATAGTGTTCTAACATGTCTTGCTCTATTCTGTTCATGATTTTGTACCTTCAACATATAGACGATCCTGACGAAATGGTCATATTTAATATTCTTGTTTCCAAAAAAGGTATTTCAACCGCATTTTGGCATTGAAATCATGCTAGTTAGCTCAAGTGCGCATTCACTAACAGGAATATCTTTTTAGCATCTAAAAACGAATGACATTAAAACTAGAAAATCTAAATGGCACCAGGGTGCACAAGCCGAGTTGCAACCTCAAATATTATGTGACCAAGTTAATGTGAAGATCCGAATATTTCTAAAATTGTCTATTTTTTTTCTTTCCCACCTAATATCATTTTAAGAATTCAAAAAGGTCTATTTTCTAGTTTTATGTCTTGACATTTCAATATATAAATCCGTTTGCGGTCACTGTGATCTTCACTGACCTTAACCTTTGACCTACTTTCTCCAAAATCAATAGGGCCCCCCCTCCCCTCCCCTCCCCTCCGACAATATATCCAAGTTTCATTTCAATTTGATGTAGACTTTTTGAGTTATCATCCAGAAACCAAATTTTTCTGAATTTTCAGTATATTTTTGGTAACTGTGACCTTGACCTTTGACCTGCTTTCTCCAAAATCATTGAGATTCCTCCCTTCCTGGTACCCAACAATATATCTAAGTTTCATTACATTTGGATGTAAACGTTTTGATTTATCATCAGGCCAAATTTTTCTGAAATTTTCAGTCTATTTTTTGTCAGTGTGACCTTGACCTTTGACCTACTTTCTCCAAAATCAATAGGGTTCCTTCACTCCTAGTATCCAACAACATATCCAAGTTTTATTTCAATTGGATGTGAAATTTTTGATTTACCATCCAGAAACCAAATTTTTATCAAATTTTCAGTCTATTTTCGGTAACCGTGACATTGACTTTTGACCTACTTCCTCCAAAATCAATAGGGTTCCTCCCTTTTTGATAACCAACAATATATCCAAGTTTCATTTCAATATGATGTAAACTTTTTGAGTTATCATCCGGAAACCAAATTTTTCTCAAAATGTCAGTCTATTTTCGGTCAGTGTGACCTTGACCTTTGACCTACTTTCTCCAAATTCAATAGGGGTCATACCCTACTAGAATTCCAACAACATATTCAAGTTTTATTTCAATAAACTTTTTGAGTAATCATCCGGAAACCAAATTTTTCTCAAATTTTCAGTCTATTTTCGGTCACTGTGACCTTGACCTTTGGCACACTTCCTCAAAAATCAATAGGATTCCTTCCCTTATAGTACCCAACAATGTATCTAAGTTTCATTTCAATTGGATGTAAACTTTTTGAGTTATCATCCGGAAACCAATGTTTGACGCCTGTCCGCCCGCCCGCAACACCAAACCAATAGCCGAGTTCAACTTCGTTGGAACTCAGCAAAAAAAGTGAGCTAACTTAAGTAATATATAAATCTCCCTTCCCAATTTGATTCCAGAAATTAAACATTAATAAAATTAAATTCTGAAATAGGATTTCTTCATACATCTTCATTATGTCACAAAGACTGTGTTAAAGTTCAACGAAAATATATTCATTGGTTCATGCAGGGTAACGGAAAAGAGATAGGTAGCCATTTGAAATGTGCCTGTAAGTGAATGCAAACTATAATAAAAAAAAAAACAACGGTTGATAATTTTGAATGTAAAGTTGCTATGCCGGATCGGTTTTTACTTATCTGGTTGTTGTATGGCTTCTATGGGATGCAATAAGGAAATCTTTTGTTTTATACATTAGTGATTGTTTACGTGGGTCCTCTGGTGACATTTGGCAATGCTATTCACTAAGCAAAATTCAAATAATTGCTTTCATAGGACCCTATGTCTGCTGTATTGGTAAATTATGAGAGTGTTGTAAAACTTCGTCCTCTAAATCGTTCGTGTTTTCGGGCTTCCAATTCATGATACGATACTTTTATCCTGCTCTAGCTATAATCAGATATTTAATTATATGTCTCGGCTATGATAAAGCTGAACCATGTGTTAAGTTGTTAAAACAAAACTCCCAACAAATTGATTTGTTTTTTAAACTTGGTGTATTAATCAACGTGGACATGCGTTTTCAAGTTTCTGATTTGACATGGTACTTAGTGATTGATTTCAGCATGTTTTTTCATATTGCCCCTTAATACTCTTGACGAACTGATCTTGGGAGTAAACTGAAATTACAGCAGTTCGTTGACATCTGTGCGTTTAGCGAATTATGTGTTAAACGCTAAACACCTTGAAACACCTCTTTCAAACAATGTTGTGCTTCTACGATCTCTTAATAAAACAATTCAATAGAATTATTATAAGAATATAATTTAATTGTGTTAAATTCAATAAAATCATACAGTTGAAGTTTTTACATCAATTGTATGATAATTGTAATTAAAAGTTCATTTTCATTAAATAAGTACGAATTATATCGAATTGCAATATAAATTATTATTCTTATTTAAAGTATTATTATTCTTATTTATAGAATAATATTTCGTTAGTACAATAATATTGAATACGTTATTATTAAAATCGCTTTTTAATAACTGTTTATCAGTTTCTATGAAATAATAGAAATGAAAAATAGTTTTTGTAACTGTTAAGCAGTTTGAAGTTACAATATTTATCATAGTTTGTCTTCCATATTTCTGTTTCTTGAACGAGTGTTGCTAGTATCCATCTTGTGCTTGACATTTTTACGAAATGTCTTTTTGAGATCGAACCTACCATCGGCGGAACGCGAACCTGGCATTTTGATTGATTTTCCAAGTTGGGTCCTCTTTTGAAACCTTGAGACTGAGAAGTTTTCATATATATCATCGACATCATTCGCTGAAATGTTACAAGACATTGTTTCGGTTACTTCAAAATCTTGCTCAGTGGGCGACAATGCAATTCCTTTTATTTGGTTTATTATTGTTTCGGGATCATCTGATGTTGGTCTCAAATGAGTTGCAGCTAGAATATGGAGAAGTGTTCCATATCTGTGTCTAATCATTCCAATAAATTGCAACAGTAATAGAATTGCGAAAACAGAAAGAAACAAAAGACCGAGTGGTTCAATTGCAGCTGTATTTCCGATAGCCGGGATGCGAATATTAAGGACCCCTTTCACTTCGTTCATGGCAGACATTATAACAAGCCATAATGCATTCATAAAGAAAAATGCAAAGGCAACTTTATCACGAAACTCTTTTAAACTTTGAGCTTCGGCTTTCTCTTTATTTTTATCAGCGTCTAATGGTTTCAAATAGTTGAATATAAGATCATTCCAAAAATCAACTTCAACATCTTTAAGTTTTTTAATTTTGCCATTTTCATTGGCCCATGACTGATCATCTATTTGGTCTGTGGTTAAAGCAGTTCCAATCTTATGGGGTGCAAAGCTCACCCTTCTTTTCAGTGTTCTATGCAGCCCTTGTTCTGCGTCTGCCTCCTCGGGTTCAGCGTTTTTGAAAATATTTTGAACACTCTCCAAGGACCGTAAAATTATGAGATTGTTTATCCACTGAAACACTGACGGCAGTAGATCACGACAAGAAGCTGATTTTGTTTTCGCACTTTTCACCTGTTTCAAAATATCGTCTATCACTTCCTCCGATACAACTCCGAATTCCTCTTCCGTTTTCTTTTTGCGCTTAGGCTTTTGTGCCTGTTGTTCTAGAATCGCCTTTTGTGTTTCTCTTGTACCCCAAGATACATTATTTAAATTACATATTGCGTATATTATCAAAAATAAGTATCCAGCTGGAATGCAAACAAAATATAAAGTGCCCCAGAATAAATCTGTTAGTTCGTATGGATGAAATAGGCCTGCTATGAGAAATATTCCAATCAAGACATACATAAAGACTGCTGTTGGTGTAAATATCCCCTCCTCAGCAATACTCACAATTGTACCGACAATGACGGCCATCATCAACATAGCATAGATTGCACTAAGTATCATAGCCAGTGTCAACTGTGTTTGTGTCTTGCATTTCAAGCATATGAAAATGAATAAAATCGTTGGCAAATATGTCAGTGTATATGCTACCCATGCGCTGGTACCAAACACTGTTCTAACAGCCGACTGGAGTGCAAGTAAAACCGTTGATGGCCCTAGAACAGATGATACGAACAATATAACTTGATAAAAGATGAATAAATAAGAAATGTTTGAATTCTTCTTTGTCGTTGTCTTGTAGCTCAATAAAAGATCCAAAATGTTAGCCATTGTTGACGGCATCCATCTTCTCCTTTGATTAAAGAATTCACGGAACTCCTCTGGTGCAAATGTTAATGCTTCTGCTGCTGCGCAATACTCTATACGATAACCTTGTTGTAACATAAGAGTACACAGCCATCTGTCTTCACCTGTGAAAATACAATGAAATATATGTAATTTTTTTTAAATGGACACAGAAGAATAAAGTTCACGTGCACGTTAAAGTCTGATCATTATACACCTCCTACAATAACTAGAGGCTCAGACACTGAGCCTGCATCGCTCACCTGACAAAATGTGATGAACAGATGATGAAAGTGATGTTTATTCAATAGGATCATATGTTAACATATGTTCTGTGCTGGCGGTCTTGTTTTTTATCAGATCAAAACAAAATAAGCAACTGACTAATTTTGCTTCAATAATTTCAGCGCATGTAATGAAAAAGATGTTTTCATATTGAGGTACCATTTTAAACCAAGTTCCATGCTGGGAGCCATTTTTTGTCAGATCGAAACAAAATGAGCAGTCTTTGTAAAGGACCTTCCATAAAGCATTTCTGTAAAGTTTGGTTGAATTTGCTTCAATAATTTCAAAGCAGATGTTGAAAATGATGTCTTTCCCATAGGGTCCAATGTCAAAACTAAGATCAGCACTGGCGGTCATGTTTTTTGCCGAATCAGAATTAAATAAGCAATCTTTGCAAAAGACCTTTAGTACTTCATCCTTTATAGTTTGGTTGAATTTGCTTCAGCAGTTTCAGAGGATTTGATGAAAATGTGATTTTCCCAATAGGGTCCTATGTTAAACCTAAGTTCCGCACTGGCGGCCATGTTTGTTATCGTCGTGGAAAAATGAGCAATTTTTGTAGAGGATCCTGTAAAGTTTGGTTGAATTTGCTTCAGTGGTTTTAGAGAAGATGAAAATGTGAATTTCCCATAGGGCGAATGGTAAACTATGTTCCTAGCTGACGGCGATGCTTTTTGTCGAATCGGAATAAAATGAGCAATATTAGTAAAAGGCCTTTAGTACATCATTCCTATATAGTAAAGTTGAATTTGCTTTAGCAGTATCACAGGAGTTGCTAAAAATGTGATTTTCCCCTTAGGGTCCTATGTAAAACCCAAGTTTGACGCTTGCAGCGATGTTTTGATCCTAATGCAGCTGATGAGAACACGTGTACAGCATAACCAAATTTACTGTTTTTTATGCAACATCGGTATTTTTTGTACTATAATCTTTAAAATTAAGGTTTTTTTTTATTTACTAGAAAATATTATATAAACTTGGTGGAAATAACTCCCTGATTTGAACAAAATGTCGTTGCTTTGTTAATGAATTAAAGTATCACATTTTGAGCTATCCATGCATCGTAGCTATATAAAAGAGGTATGGCCACTTAGTCATATTCTATACAGAATACTACTTTTGCATTACATTTTCTCCAAAAAAGGATAAACAAATCATCTGTTGTATGCACTGCCATAACAAAGTCAATTTAAATGCACTTTCATACGTTTGGATGTAAAATATAGCCACTGAACTTGCTAATGGAATGAAATTTTAAGAGATTTTATCAATTCTTGTAGATAGGACTAATAACTTAATACCGAACTTGCTGCAAATTTAATTTCTGCAGATGTCCATTTCGACAACTTATGTCTCATCAGTGCAGATAAAATCTAAACATTTGGAAAACCATTAACTCAAAGATGTTTAAATCTGATAGAGAGCAAGTAACCAATATGATGTAAATTGAAAGCCAGAATCAGCTAAGGACGGAGCTTTGCATGATAGAGATACCTTAGTTTTCAACAAAATTTACAAAAATTTAGATATTGCAAGTTTTCAAATAAATCGGCTTTCGGGTCAGCACCGAAGTACTGACTACTATGCTGGTGAATATCCTCGGGACTAACAGTCCACTAGCAGTAGCATCGACCCAGTAGTAACAAATAACTAAATACCGACCTTGCTGTAAATTTTACTGTTCATGATGCAACTTTGGTACTTTCGTATTTCACGGGATCGGAAAGAAATGGGTAATCTTTGTAAAGGACCTTCCATACACCATTCTTGTAAAGTGTGGTTGAAATTGCTTCAGTGGTTTCAGAGGAGTTGCTGAAAATGTGATTTTTCCCAAAGGGTCCTATGTTAAACCTAAGTTCCGCGCTGGCGGCCACGCTTTTTATCGGATCGAAACGAAATGAGCAATCTTAGTACAGGACCTCCATACATCATTCCTGTAAAGTTTGGTTGAATTTGCTTCAGTGGTTTCAGAGGAGAAGATTAGAATGTGAAAAGCTAACAGACGGACGGACGGACGACGGACGCACAAAAAAAAAAATTCAATGCCATATGGTTATGGGTTATTTCCCTTTAAATTCTGCTTTCAAATCTTCTTTGGTTTACTTTTCTCTTTTAAATTTTAGAGAAATTCCCTGCTATCACTTTATTAGAAATGATTATTTGTTACATAATCAAGAGCAAAAAAGTGTTTTTGTACAAATTTTTACATTTTTTGCAAAAATACTTCCATAAACTATACTTATTTCACAATTTAATAAGAATTGTATATAACTATATTGTTTCATTTAGTTGTGTATTATAGGCCCACAATGCAAACATCCTTGTCAGTTAATATTGAAGTTGCATCTATGCTTCTTTACAGCTGACCTGCATGGCTATGCCATGTTGATTTTCAAAATGGCTGCCAAAAAAAGGCGGGAAAATTCAACATTGTCCGATTTCAATGAAATTTGGTTTCCAAATAGATATCGATATTGCGATTTCAAAACCTGTGTTGAAAATTGTTCGTTGACCGCCATTTTAAAATGGCGGCCACAAAAGGCGGGAAAATTCAACATTGTCCGATTTTAATGAAATTTGGTTTCCAAATAGGTTTTGATGTTGCATCTTCAAAACTGATGTTAAAAATTGTTGGTTGACCGCCATTTTCAAAATGGCCGCCAAAAAAGGCGGGAAAATTCAACATTGTCCAATTTCAATGAAATCTGGTTTCCAAATAGATATTGATATTGCGACTTCAAAACCTGTGTTGAAAATTGTTCGTTGACCGCCATTATAAAATGGCCGCCACGAAAGGCGGGAAAATTCAACATTGTCCGATTTCAATAAAATTTGGTGTTCAAATAGGTATTGATGTTGCGACTTCAAAACTGATGTTAAGAATTGTTCGTTGACCGCCATTTTCAAAATGGACGCTAAAAAAGGCGGGAAAATTCAATATTGTCTTGATTTCAATGAAATTTGGTTTCTAAATAGGTACTGATGTCGCAACTTGAAAACTAATGCTAAAAATTATTTGTTGACTGCCTTTTTCAAAATGGTCACCAAAACAGGCGAGATATTTCAGCATTGTCTTACTTCAATGAATTTTTTTGTCCAAAGAGATATTGATGTTGCGACTTCAAAACTGATGTTGAAAATTGTTGGATG
>MJUU01010603.1:54527-68301 GCA_002080025.1 Modiolus philippinarum | reverse complement strand
GCGGACGAAAATTTTTTTTTTGACCAACCAGAAATGTAGATCTTTATGAGAGGAGTATTTTTGCAACACAATGTTTTCATAAATTTTTTATAGCTTCCGAGATATAGCCATAAAAAAATTTCGAATGGCGGCCATTTTGAAAATGGCGGACGAAAATTTTTTTTGACCAACCAGAAATGTAGATCTTAATGAGAGGAGTATTTTTGCAACAAAATATTTTCATAAATTTTTTATCGTTTCCGAGATATTGCGATAACAAAATTTCGAATGGCGGCCATTTTGAAAATGGCGGACGAAAAATTCTTTTTGACCAACCAGCAATGTATTCTTAATGAGAGGAGTATTTTTGCAACACAATGTTTTCATAAATTTTTTATCGTTTCCGAGATATCGCGATAACAAAATTTCGAATGGCGGCCATTTTTAAAATGGCGGACAAAAAATTTTTTTGACCCCAGATTTGTAATCAGGGTCATTAAGGCTACCTGGATACCAAGTTTCATCAAATTCCGATAACTTTGAGAAATTGACAAAATTAGGGGTCAAAAACGCGTCACCGGGGTCGCGACCCCCAAAAATTCTTTTGCATGACAAATCATCCTGAGGATGAAAGAAACATTTTCCCCCGTTCAGAATTTTGATATCGGTTACGGTTTCTGAGTCTAACTGATAACAAGAAAAACGGCAGTCGGGAAGATAACTCTGTAATGAAAAAAGTTTTCGGTCGTGGCCCTCATTTTGAAATAGCTTTTCGCTGATTGGTCTATTGTATAAAGTATCAAAATGATATGTCGCGAACTGTTTTTGGCAAAGTAAAAAACAAACGGCGGAAAAAAAAGAATAATAATTAAAAGGTCAATTGTTCAGAGAACAATTGCAAGGTCTTTCACCAGTTTTCACCATGAATACATGTTTGTGTTTGATTTTGATGTCTACTTCAGTCAAAAATGTGATGTAAACAAAAGTTTTGAACTTAACTAGTCTTTTGCTCAATGGTTGCTAAGGACTATTTCGAAAATTAGCTTGTTGCTAGGGACATGAATGTCACTTCCGGTTGGCAATGCCATTTATTTCCTCTATACAACATTACAAAAAATTTTGCCTATGGTTGCTAAGGTCTTTATTGCACAAAAACGTTGTTGCTAAGGACCTTGACCTTTGACCTTGACCCTATTTTTTCGGTGATATTTAACTGAACATTTTTTGTTCTTATAGTTTCTTTGTATCTTGCATAATTTTTGAGATATAAGCAAAAAACCTAATATCGGACCCCGAAAAAACAGTTTTTTGGCCCTAGGTCCAAAACCAGTGGTCCAATTATTTTGGACCCAATGTACAAATGTAGATCTTAATAAGACTTACATTTTCTCAAATATATTTAATCAGCTACTACTACTATTTCCGAGTTAAAGCGATAACGAGGTCTAAGGTCATTAGTGACCTTGACCGGTGACCTTTGACCTTGACATTTTTAGATGGCCATATATGACTTATGAACAATGAATGGTGAAGATTTCAGGTCTCTACGACTTATCGTTTGGGAGTATTAAGCATTAACGGAAACTCAAAATCTTTCAAAGGGCAATAACTCATATAAAGAGTCGTCGAATCTCTTCGGACCAAATGTAACAAAGTTGCGTCTTGTGAAGATGAACATTTTTCTCATTACATTTGATCAGCTATCTATTACTGTTTCCGAGTTTGTCTGATAACAAGGTCAAAGGTCACGGTCAAAGGTCACCGATGACCTTCAACCTGGTACTCAAATTGAAGCTCTCTTCGCACTGATCATTTTAAATATACATGTTTACTATAATATCTGTAAGCGTTTAAAAGTTATTCGCGAAAAACCAATTTGCCGAAACGCGTCAAGGGCTATAACTCAAAAACGAATCACCGCAGAGTTTTTGTTCCAATGTATCAAATGTAGATCTCAATGAGAGGAGCATTTTTGCAATATAATGTTTTCAGAAATTTTTTATCGTTTCCGAGATATCGCGATAATAAAATTTCAAATAGCGGCCGAAAAAAAATTCTGACCCCAGATTTGTAATCATGGAAGGTACCTAGAAACCAAATTTGGTGGAAATCCGATAACTTTGAGAAATTTGCATATTTAGGGGTCAAAAACGCGTAACCGGGGTAGCGACCAAAAAAAATTTTTTTGCATGATAAATCATTGTTACGATATAACAAAAATTTTCCCCCATTCAGATTTTTGATATCTGTTACGGTTTCCAAGTTCACCTGATAACAAGGGTTTTCGGTGTTGGGGAGATAACTCCGTTACTAAAAATAGAATTATGTCGTGCCCTCAGATCCGGAATCCTGGTTTGGTCTATGTCTTATGTACCAAGTATCAAAATATTATGTCGCGTAGTTTTTTGTCATTCGCGGAGGAAATAATAATAATAATAATAATAATAATCAGAAGAATAACAATAAGGTCTTTCACTTGTGGTGAAAGACCTTAATAATAAACAGAAGAAATACAGAAATGTCTTTCCGTCGGAAACGGGAAAGACCTTAATAATAATAATTTATAACTGTAACAGGATGCTGATACAAAAGTCTCCAAAACGAACTCCCAAATCAGAAATCAGGATTTAAAATCATTTCCTTACAAACTATGCAACCAGTCTTTTGACTTTTATTCAATTCGGAGCACTTTGGATTTTGACCCCTTGTTTCCTGTTTCCATGGCAACGGTCACAATTTTGAAGTCTTTCACACCAAAAACCATATTTCCACACCTCCAACCAATTCGGACCACTTTCACTTTTCCAGCTTTTTAACCATTTCCACGACAACCGGTGCCGTTTCGAAAATTGCAAGACATGTTTGCATCTTTCTTAATTTGAAGTTTGGTCAATAACAAGACATTTTCAGTTTCCGAGAAAATGGTCGGACACATTTCGAGACGGACGAAGAAGAACAACAAGAATAAAAAAACTAGTAATAATTGTGTTTGGATGAAAACACAAGAAGTCTCCAAAACGAACTCCCATATCAGAAATAAAATGCTAAAATAATATCGGCACATTCCATATTAACTTTCTGTAAAATTTAATCAATATCTTAGCACTTCCATTTTGTGTCTTTTTTACCGTTTCCATTGCAACAGTCGCCATTTTGATGTCGTGGACACCAGAAACCAATTCTACACATGTTAGGCAACCTTCCTGTAAAATTTCATCAAAATCTGAGCACTTTGATTTTCCCGCCTCATTTACCGTTTCCATGGCAACGGTCGACATTTTGGAATCTTGGACACCAGAAACCAAATCTACACATGTAAGGCAACCTTCCTGTAAAATTTTATCCAATTCTGAGCACTTTGAATTTTCCCGCCTTTTTTTCGTTTCCATGGCAACGGCGGCTATTTTGAAAATGCCAAGACCAAAAGAACCATCTAGGCATCAGTATCTATCATCCGATGAAGTTTCATAAAGAATGGATAACCGGTGTTTGAGAAATTGGTCGGACAACATTGATCGTCAAGCTTCGTTTGGGAGACTTAATAATAATGAATAATAGAAAAGCGGACAAAAAAAATATGTCGTCCCGACTTCTTCTGGGGCGACATAACAATAATAAGAATTGAGTAAAAACAATAAGTCTTCCCAAACTTCGTGTTGGAGACTTAATGAGAAACGCAACAAAAACAATAAGTCTCCCAACTTCGTTTGGGAGACTTAACAATAAAAAACGCAACAAAAACAATGAGTCTCCCACCTTCGTTTGGGAGACTTAATTATCTTCTTATTCGTCTAGCCCAAACGAACTTAAAGTATTCTTCCAATACAAACAAACTTGTTTACATAAACACCTCGCAAGAGTGTGGAGCAATTAAGCTTAATTAAAACAAAATGATAATACAGAGCACAGGTCGACCACTGTAAATGACATAATAAAGGATAACAGGACAAATCAACAATAACTAAAAACTTCAATTACACGCTACAGAAAAAACACGAATAAGAGAAAAGACATACGTTAACAACAATAAGAACTCGGAACAGCCGTAGCATCAATTAATATACAGAGTTTAAAAATTAAAAAAAAAAGTTTATTCACTAAGCATAAATAAATTGAATGAAAGTCCATATAAACCATTACAAAGATTAATTAAATATGGAAACAAGATGGGTTGTTTGGGCCGGGTCTACATATTGAGGCTTAAGGTGTCTCAGTGGTATTATTCCGCCATTTTTGTCTTATACTTGTTCATTTAGGTTTCATTCCTTAGAACATTTAACAAAATAGTTATTTGAAATATAAAGAATGTTCCAAAGTCCTAATCACTTTTACAACATTTTCATTACAAAAAAGTGGACTAAAACACACACGCTTTAAATCTTAAGCAGGATTTACAGAACACAGAAATTATACAAGGGAGATAATTTGATAAAAGAATTTAACAAAGATATCACTACAGAAATTAACATTTTGCAATTTATCTCTCTTATTTCAACGGTGACCCCTAATTTTTATTTTGTGTATGCAAACTATATAATAATTTCAAAACACATGCAAAGTATGGAGAAAATCTATAATAAATTTTTCAAGCTATCCTCTTTTATAACCATTTACCCTAACATTTCTATGTAAAATCCTGAAATTTTCAATTTTAGTTTTTGCGCTTAAATGCACGGTGACCCCCAAATTTTATTTTATATTTTGAACAATAATACAATTATGTTTCTACACAGAAAATTTCACAAAATTCTATAATAGGAAAATAATACCCTGCAGACACCTTAATCGCCGAACAGCAATTTATACTTCAAAAGGAAATATTTTCCGGCCTAAACAGTCCGTGCTTTTTGGCATTTGAAACTTCATTCGTATGTCTACCAAAAATAAGACAAAGTATAAAAGACAAGTATATATATATATATCAGGTATCGCCTGGTAACTGGAAGCTCTATTTTATATAGCCTAGGTAGCCGAGTGGTCTAGGGTGTTGGAAGAAGTGCAGGCGGTATTGCAACAGATGTCTTAACAACGATAGTTCGAGTCAAACAGGTGGAACTCCACATATTTGCAGATTAAACAATAAAGGGTTGATTTTCGGACGAATATCATTATATAATATATAAACTGTTTCGGAAATCCACACAAGTATATGTATATGAAAAATTTAAACATAGAAAATGTACTAATATTTTATAGAAAATATTTCCAAAACAAAACACAAAAATCACATTTTAGTTAATGGAAGTTGTTCCCGCACAGTTATCAAAATAAACATATTATAATCCATCTCAGAAACCCTTTCGGGGATATTCACTGATAACGTTACTAGCAGTTACGTAACGTCATAGATGCAATGGCAACAAGAACGATAACTAACGTTCGGGTAAATTATCGACGTTATGAAATGAAGATAATACATTATACATTTAATGCAGGCCTGAACTTCTGAATAAATAACGCTTCTTTATTTTCTCTTTGTTGCTGCGTATTTTCGTTTGTAAATTGGTATATTGGAAAAACGAGGAAGTTCGGAAATAAATTGTGGCCGCTTAACGGAATCATTTTGGTTCTGGGATCTCTAATCTGCTGTCTATGTACTGTCATCCTTTTTCTGATAGTTTGTCCTGTCTGTCTAATATAATTTTCGTTACAGCAGCGACAAGTTATAACATATATTACGTTTGATGATGTACATGTCATGCTGCGTTTAACTTTAAATACAAATCCAAAATAAATCCAAAATAAATATAGATCCTTCAATCATATATGCACAATAACCACAGGTTGTTGTTCCGTATTTTGTGACTGTTTGGAATTTCAAGTGTTTTTGGTAGTGTTGCACTAGTAATTATTTTTTAAGGGATTTTGGCTGTCTTTTACTTTTAATAACAATGATCTTTTCCTAAACTTTGCAGCTTTTTCAGCTTTGTTTTTCATCCTCCGTAATTCCTGCATGTCTATACTCTTTTTTTTCTATTCCATATTCAATAAGTGTTATAGGATAGTTTCGTTTTTCTAAAAAAAAATGTTTTAATTCTTCTAGTCGGATATCACGGGTTGATATATCTGTCACGATAGTACAAATTCTTTTGGCGGGATTAAAGGGTATATTACATCAAGTGTATTTAGGATGGCACGAATAAAATGAAAGTATTATCTTTTATCCATGAATATCCCCGAAAGGGTGAAACCGGTAGGATTTCTGAGATGGATTATAATGTGTTTATTGTGATTACTGTGCGGGAACAACTTCAATTAACTAAAATGTGGTTTTTGTGTTTTGTTTTGGAAATATTTTCTATAAAATATTAGTGCATTTTCTATGTTTGAATTTTTAATATATGGATTGTACGATTGTTATTATTATATATATATAGGGATGNTTAGATTTTAACATTGTGTTTTATTGTTTGTTTTCTTTGGGTAAATTTTAGCAACTAAAATACTGGAGTTTGTACTTTTCATTCATATTACAACTTTATCCAAACTCTGCCCTAGATTTCAACATTCTAAGACACTGAGGTTGGCAATTATAGCAGAAATGTCGAATTACTAAGGTATAAACTTTTTAAGCTGTTATCTCTTTACATTTATATTATAAGAATTTTCCTTAAGAAACTATTAGAGAGAAAAAGACTACACGTTACATTTTAGATACATTTTAGTGATTTGAATTTGAATTTTGAGACATTTTGTATTGTTTGTGCAATACAATAAGAAATAGTGGCTGCGTATATGTTCCAGAATTGATCGCATTTGCAGAGACAACTTATTCAATTAGTTACATTTTGTATTTCTCTCCTTTCATTTAAGAGTATGGTGTTTGTTTGAATATATTGTCTCCTTCCAAATCTTAACCAAAAAGATATTAAGTTTTTAGGGTTTTATTTTATGTTCAAAGTTTTGCCAATAAATTTATAAAAGTTTTTCTTTACATTATAAAACCTTTAAAAAAATATTGCTAACATATAGAGCGCGACAGGCTAATCTGAAAATCATTTTTCGCAAATGATATATTTCGCTTTCTTTGCGAGTGTGAAAACGTCTAGCTAATAAATCGTCGCGAATATTTCAATATATAATTACCCGGTAATACTCTTTTATAACTAGTCTTATTATTTTCTATTATACATGTATATGTGGTTGCGTTGTTGCTTTTTATATTTTTTTTCTTTGTGTGTGTGTGAACGTTTTTTTTGTGTGTATTTTTTTAAGAAATGATTGTTTTTAGTGTGTATGTGTGTGTGTGTGTGTGTGTTTATTGTGTATGGTCTTGCGATCGTTTTTATATTTCTCGATATCTCCATATCGTCACGTCTTAAGTACTTTCTCCATGATGCAAGGGAGAGAGTGTACATCATTACGGCCAAATTGTTGTTTGAAGGTAAGAAATTTCTTTATAATGCAAGTTTTCTGGCTTCTATAGGTACACAAAGCAGTCCATCAAATACCTCATTATGTACGATAAATCATATTCATCGCTCATTGTTGCTTATTGTGTCATTTTTAAAAACACTTCGTCACAAATAAGCAGGATGTCAGCAACCTTTTTTCATATTGTTTTCTCAATCAATTGAAACAATTGAAGCTCAATTTTTCAGAAATTGCATGTTTCCCAGTTGGTAAATGCAACGTACAAACAACTTATAAAATATTGCCGTTATGTTTTAAAACAAAATGAGAAAGTGATATTGGCGACACATAAAAAAATCAAACGATGTTGAAGGCATATTATAATGACTACACTTATATTTAATGAAGCAATGACTAGTTCGTTGTGCCTTCAGTTCATTTGAAGCAGATACAAATTTTGCAGTGCCAGAAAGTTTTCAGAATTTCCAACCACATAGCTGAACGAAAAACTACTGATTCACTGATTATATTACGCCTACATATTGACATGAGACATTTTGAGGAATGTATTGCGATCTCATTACTGATTTGGCAAGGATCAGTCTGCTTGACATACTTTCTATAGCTTGTGGTAGGTGTTTTTACTGCTGTATGGGTTTTGTTCTATTCTGTAACTAAGTTTGTTTTTTTTTTGTTTTTTGGGGGGGGGGGGTTTGTTTTTTTTTCTGCGTTTCCCATGTTGTCATTGTCTTCTGACTTTTCTCCTGTTTTGTGCTTTCGGTTCTATTCTATTCTCACTTACTTTACTACTTTACTACCCTTCCATATCTTCTCATTCTTATCGTCAACCTTGTACAACGCACAAAAATGCAGCTTAGTGACAGCTTTACCAACAATAATGTTGCGGCTCATACTGATGATATTTGTTGCCAATGTACATAAACAAATATACTTAATCAGAATAGTAAAGGAGGGGATTTTTGTCGATTTTTTCGCAACTTTTGTCAATTGTTCCTTCACAAAATTGATATTTTGATAATCCATAAAAAAAAAGTTTATGAATCCAGCAATGATAATATAAAAAAGTTTAAGTTCATTTAATTTCAATGTTTTTTTTTAATTCAAAGGCTCTCTGACCTGGCTGATATTTATAGACATTCCAATAGATCCATTTGTTTGAGAGTCTAATATTAAAATATATGTTAATTTACTTTTACAAGTTCTTGTTCATTTTTGTTTATTTGTTTTGTCTTTATACTGTCTAAATTCGTGTTGGATGTGAATTGCCGTGATTTTAGATTTATGACTTTTAGAATCCCCCTTTCCTCGTTCTTGCTTCGGAATTCGTTTGCCGATGTATTACATTATAGTATTAACTTATTTCTGCTAGCTATGCCAGACACTTTTAGGGGTCCATTTAAGGGTTTTTGTGACTTTTGTTATTTAACTCTTTTGACTAAAATATCCCACAATTGAAATTTCAATCATATCTTTTAATGTGTTTAGATAACATTCATGTATATGAAAAGAAAAGTTAAGGACGACAAAGAGTTAACCTCAATGGACTGAATTTCTCAAAATTAAAACTGTGATCATATATAAATTAAAAAGGGTAGCAGGAAACACCTACAATGGCTGAAAAACACAGTCATTTCATATCTCATATTTAGCATGATTGTAAATATATATATATATATATATAGTGGGCCCATTTATTCATGGTAATTAAATGACATAACAAAGGTCATTTTTCTTCATCTGTGAAAGAATTTCACAGGAGTATTCTACATCTACAGTTGAATATCATGACAAAAAAGTAAGCATACAATACAATAGCCTAATACTGTGACACTTAATTTCAAACTTAAAGTCGAAAACAAGTCCAGTAAATATAATGTGTCATCGGCATCCTTTGATTTCAGATGTGTTGCCGACATCACTTTCAATCTTTTTAAAACAAACAGCGTTATCAGATTAAAAGGACAACGTCTTTCAAGATGTTTGTACGTATTCACACTCATGTATCAACTGGGAAATGTGCGATTTCTAAAAAAAGTGGATCGTTTCGATTTTTTGGGGGGAAAATATAAAAAAAGTTGCCGACATCCTGCTTTTTTGCAGGTGTTTACAAAAATCACGATTTCCAACGCCGACATCCTGCGTAATGACGTACATTCTCCCCCTTGTGATACAAAACTCCTAATTGATTTCCATGAAAACTTGTCTCTAATACGCTTTGACATTTTAGTTGGTCATTTATTTAAATATATGATATCATCAAGACACAATATAAAAATCAGAGAAGTATAACAAATGTTCGACTTGAGTGACTTCAATTCTAATGAGTTTAACAACATCTTATATGGAAATGACGTATAATCTTACAACGACCTTCGCTGTGATACTCTACTTACCCTTCTAGAGGGTCATTACTGAATTTACAAATCTTACCATGCTTTTCCACATTCAATAAACTACAGTTTCGTCTGTAAATAAAAATGTAGGGTTCAGGACGATGATGTAATACAATACAAGTATACACTTTCGAACGGGATGAAAACTGTATACTGTATCAAATTAAGAATTGAAATTAAGAATTTAAAATCGATTAAAATGTATAGAAATTCTGTAAAGTCATTTATTTTTCTTTTTTTTACTCCTTATACAATCCTTCCACACAAAAACTAAAAACAGTAATACTAAACCTGATACTTCAATGTTTCTGATCAAATCAGAAAAAAACGTAGATTTTTCTATTTGTCATGTATTCTTGATTTATGATTTTGGTTCTTGCTTCGGTATTCATTTGGTAATTCATTGCTAAGAATCACACTGGATCAAGCAACAAATGCATTGAAAATGGCATGATAAAGATGATTGAATTTTTTATCTGCATTTTCGTTGAATTGATATGTCGTGTTGAGGATTTCAATTATAGAAAATTGTGCGTTACTTTTATCTGAGATTTTCCTTTATTCGTATGGAGAAAAGTTTTATCAGGTTTTGTACATTAAAGACAAAAACAACTAGCCCAGGCTTGGTAGCCATAACAAAATGACTGAACACAATCTTGTTAGGAACCGAAATCCACATCTTCGCTAGCCAAGGGTTACGATCTGCTGCTCTCCTCTTCACCCTTGGCAGATCAAGCTGGATTTCTGTGGTCTCAAATACACATTTTTGATTGGTTGCAGTTACATTTGCTGCTGGCAATCAATTTGCTTATAATCAGATTTTAAATATATTTCGTAACAATAAAACATAAAGATTTTTTTTCAGGTACCGACGTATAGACGGTGTACTTTCTGTTAATTATCCAAGATTTAAAGAATATTTACATATTATCTACCCCAGTAAGCTTGAAATAAAGAGACAACTGATGAATTATATTCTGCTTTATACCTCGATCTTTTGTAATATATTTATGACCATTGACTCCCAAAGCATGCTATATGGGGTAATAACAATTAAACAGGAACCAAAGTCTAAGAGGCAAAAAGACAAAGAAGATGGAAAGTTGCTGGAAAATCGTAGACCTCAAGGGTCCTGATTTGGTATAGGTATTTCATAAGATATTTTGGATTAAGCCGGTTTTGTGCACCAAACTTCCCCTTCCATATATGAAAAATGTTAACTTCCCAATTTTGAACTTTCCCTTTTGCTCACGAACATAATATTGAGTGTGTATTTCACGGTTGGTTCATAAAGTAAAATATTTTTACTTCTTACAAATGACTTTGTAAAGAAGAGAAAAAGCATTGTCTAAGAAACTGCTAAGTCATGGATATGTTCAGTTTTTTTTTCTTTCGCCCCCCCAGAAATTAAATTGCCTCATCTCGGTATGAAATGTCAGATTCACAAATACGAAACACATTCGTAGCTTGATTCACGTCTACCCGATTTTGACGTTACTGATTTTGACTGTGCCATGGATTGAATCGCTGACAGTGTGAAAGCTGCAGTTTACCAAGCAGGACATCGTGTACTTGCCCTTTTGGATTACCTGATGTCACTCTCAGTTTTTTGAGAATTCACGAAGTTAGTGATTTAGTTTGAGTTTTATATTTTTGAGGTCTGTGTTTATTGTGGGTGGGTCGTGTCTTTGTTCTTCCGACTTCCGCTAATCTCGTTTCTGCCTGGTCGCTGGATCACAATGATTTTAAGAACACCTTGCAAGTTTAATTAATGTTTGTCGACGATCCCACATCCATGACCAGAAAAGACATGAATGTAGTGTTCGACATTCGACATTTGCCGGATTTGACTCAACCCCGGATTGGTTCACTGATAGTGTGACGGGTGCCGCTAGCGGAGCAGGACATGCTTACCCATCCGGAGCACCTGATGTCACTCCCGGTTTGTATGGGAGTTCACACTGTCAGTACTTTAGTTTTTCGTGTTGTCTTGTATATCATAATGTACAATTTTAGTTTTGTCTTCGTCAGTGATGTTTGTGCTACCGATTTGTCCGTGTGATTGTTTGAATACTATAAAGATTTACCAAAGCTTTTCAAAATTTTACCATCGTACTGTTTGAGGGTTAGAGAAGTAACATGTATCATGGATTTTAATTGGTTTTGTCTAAGGGTTAGAAAATGGCATTAACCAATCCGCTACCAAACAGATCTTTCAAAACAATATATGCCTCACTGATAGTGTGACGGGTGTCGTTAGCGGGGCAGGACATGCTTACCCTTCCGGAGCACCTGATGTCACTCCCGGTTTTCATGGGAGTTCACACTATGAGTGCCTTAGTTCTTAATGTTATCTTTTTATTTCCGTGCAATGTGGCTGTCTCACGTCCTTGTTTTGTCTTTGTTTTTATCTGTTACCGTTTCTGCCATGTCTTTGGACTTCGATTTTTGTGGTCATCGCTTCCCTTGTTCCTTCGGTATTCTACTGCCGTTGTTAGCAAAGAATTCCGCTCAAGTCGTTGATAGGGGGTCGTCTTGAACTTACTATGAGGAATGAGCAAAGCTCATTGTTGAAGGCCTCATGGTGACTTCAAGGTGAAAAATAACAAAGCGTTGTTCCTTTGCTTCGATCGCCGATGTATTTGTAGAGATTTTTTTTGTCTCATGTGCATTTAATCCATATCCTTTCATTGTTCATTTGATTTATGCAATCTACATGCGATTTGTTCCTTCTGTAAAATACTGCCATTTTTCAATTAAAACCAGAAGCACGTAGTCTGACTGTTTGCCTTCATTTATTTATAGTTCTCTCGACATGAAAGACTTCTTTGTATTATCATTGTTCATGGTATACCAATTTTCCTTGTTTTCATCTGTGTCCTTTAACCATCGATTGATATTTTACAACATTATTTTCTTGTGCAAGTTAGAAACGATTGATTAATTGATTGGTTGATTTTTACGCCAACTCCAGCAGTATGTCAGCTATATCCTGGCATGAACTGTAAAGTATATTGTAGAATCAAAATAAATATACTGAACATCAGAAGAAACGCACCAAATTCTAATGCTGCTTAGCTACTGTAATATTAACACTTTTTTAATGCCAAATGTATTTTTATTAAATTTTAAAGGTCTAAAACAAACAAGCCATTTTTTGTCAAAAGAAATTCCATTATGAAGCAGCAGCAACTTTTTGTATTGAAAGTGTACGAAAACACAAAAGTCCAAGAATTGCTTTGCTTAAAATGGCCTTGTTGTAAAGTTTATTGTCCAGAGTAACCAAATGAGTTATTCCTGACCATTTCTTACAGTTAGGAGCACCAAGAGTTGAATTATCATTGTTTTGTGTCATTTTTGCATTTTTTGGTGAAAAAGTGATTTTTGAGAAATCAAAAATGAGATATAAAAATTCTTCCATTTTTTCAGAATTATGTAAGAATGATTACAGCAATAACGTGTGAAAATTTCAATATGTTCTGACAAGTATTTCAAGAGATATTTGCTCTTGAATTTTAAGATACAAAGAAATGCACGTTGGTGGTGCGTTTCTTTTGATGTTCAGTATATATAGAACTAGATGTTGTCGGAAACGACAGCTATCCCCGCACTCCCTGTTTGACACAGAAAACAGTTGTTATACACCCTTGGCATAATTTTTTTCATTATCTTTGAAATCTACCTATTGATAGTCATTATTGTTACTAAAAGAATTCTAGGATATATGGTTGCTAAGTAGAATTCCAAAAAATAAGTGGTCTTTGAGACTTTCAGGAAATTTACCAGAATTGGAATAAATATTTTTGAAATCCAGTTGATGAAAATGTTTTTCCTAAACTAAATAAACAATTTAAGTATGGTTGCTAGGTAGAATTCCAAAAAATAAGTGGTCTTTGACACTTTCAGGAAATTTACCAAAATTGGAATCAAATATTTTTGAAATCCAATTTATGAAAATGTCCGTCCTAAACTACACAAACATTTTAAGTATGGTTGCTAGGTAGAATTCCAAAAAATAAGTGGTCTTT
>MJUU01010603.1:0-53531 GCA_002080025.1 Modiolus philippinarum | reverse complement strand
TACACTATATGCAACAATTCTGCATAAAGATTTGATCCCTAAATCCAAAAATGTAGGAGGAGTTCGCGTCACATGCCACATGTGTCTAATCCACATCTTTTGGTCCTTGTTTAAATTGACATCATGGGGCCTCTTGTTTGCACCAAGACCAATATAAAAAAATCCGAAAGCTTATTGCGCATCTACAGACTATATGCAACAATTCTATAACAAAATTAAATCCCTAAATCCATAAATGTAGGAGGAGTTTGTGTCACATGCCACATGTGTAAAAATTGACATCATGGGGCCTCTTCTTTGCACCAAGACCAATATCGAAAATCCGAAAGCTTATTGCGCATCTGCACACTATATGCAACAATTCTACAACAAAATTAAATCCCTAAATCCAAAAATGTAGGAGGAGTTTGAGTCACAAGAAAAGTGTGACGGACGGACGGACGGACGGACGGACAGACGGACGGACGGACGGACGGACGGACAGACGGAGGGTATTACAATATCCCCGAACTTTCTTCGAAAGTGCGGGGATAAATATCAATGTAAAGCAACAGAGCAAATGTTTTTTGTGAGTTTTTGTCGGGCAACGGATGACAGCGATTGTGAGAGCACTTTGCCAATTATTTTATTTTTGTTGCCAACTCCGCATTCATAAATAATGCAAAGCATGGTTAGGGCATTGCTTGACAATTAGCAACGAATTCCACTCAAACCGGTGGTAGGGGCCGTCTTGAAGTTACTATGAGGTATGAGCAAAGCTCATTGTTTTGTTCGTTGTTGAAGGCCTCAGGGGGACTTCAAGACGAAGAACAACAATAAAGGCGTTGTTCCATTACTAACTTGCTTACCATTTTTTTTGTAGAGACTTTCTCGCATGTGCATTTACTCTATATCCGTTCATTGCTCATAACAAATGTGTAAAATATAAAAACCTTAATAGAAGTTTAATTTGTTTAATTTTAACAATATAAGAAACTTAAAGATTGATCCATTTACGATTAAATGCATCACCTTATGAAGAAAAGTGCACTGACTGAACCATGAATTTTAACTTCCAATAAATTAAAAATACATACACATGATTTGAATGCAAGAAAAATATAAATAAATTTTAGTCTTTGATTTCCTCTATTTCGTATTTAGCATATAAATGAAAGGAAATAAAGTAAATGCACATGGGACTCTAAAAATACATGGTTTATCCAAACAATGGAACAAGCTTTTATTGTTGTTCTTCATCTTGAAGTCACCAATAGCTTTCAACAATGAGCTTTGCTCATACCTCATAGTAAATTTAAGACGGAATCTGGCAACGATCTGAGTTGAATTCATTGGTTATTGGCGAACAACACTACATCCATGTTTTTGCCTGAGCTAATGTATGCCATTTTGCCAACACACATAAATTAAACTTGTTAGAGCTCTTACATTCGCTGTCATCCGTTGCTAAACAAAAGCACTGGTGTTCAAAGCTAGTGAATAATTACAATACATAGACAAACACAGGACACTCGTCAAGTCGATTGTAAAAGTCCTTGGCTTTATAAAACAGTGGGATGTAGAAACCTTTATTTTTAATTGTTTTGTAAAAATAAACAGCGGTAACGTACCTCCAGATTTATTTTTGTCCTTTGTTTTTCTCTCTATATTTAAATTTTGTAGCCCACCCATAAACCCCCATTTTGGTTTGTTGCCGTTGTCCAACATTTTTTTATATATTTTGATTATCTCCTCTGATACTACAGAGGAAATTTTTACCAAACTCTATGGTCTTGATGTCCAGGTTCTTTACATAAAACACTCATTTTCTTAGAATCGTATTAAAACATAGCAACCAACAGGGAACACAGTTAAACATAATACTCTATGGGAATAATGCATGGAGTTGGCAACAGAATATTCGTTATTGTGGTGTTAAGGGGCTTTATTATTGATGTACAGATGGCATACGCAATGACCGTCTTTTCATAGTTACAGTGTCATGATTTAACTCTCATTTTACAATCTAGATACAATTTTAGGCAAAGCCATGTCAAATCCATGGTGGCTCCTTCACACTCTTATTTGACTTATCCACCTCCTTTCGCATTAGATCTGGTAGTTATTCCGTTGAAGATATAAAAATATGCCACTCTTTACAAAAATTTAACCACACAATACCGTGTATGGCATCAATGTACCCAGGAGCATATGTGTTCGTTTTTCAAAAAAAAAAAATACTAAATATAACAGCACTGTTGAATTTTGAATGATGACGGAAAATTTATTGATATTTATCCTTAAAAAATTGTATAAAATACCCCAAATAATGCAACAGAGAATTCGTAACTTCAGACAGCTTACCAATTTGGATTAAATGACAAAATCATAGATAAGAGAATCATTTCTTTGTGCTTTTATAATAAGTGGTATGTCTTCTCCGAAATTCCGCCATCGTATCTCTCATGGTCTCAGAGTAAATTATAATATAAAAAGCAGACGTAAAAACCTCGTAAGTTTAAGATTTCTATACTGTATTCAAAAACATTGGGCGGCGCAGCTTGTTCACTAAACTTGGTCAACACATAACTCTTTAAAATCAATTTGGAATGAGAAACCATATCTGCTCACAGTCCGCACTATGAATGTCCTAAAATTATTGATGCCTCCTGTTTTCTTCGGCTTTATTCGAGAATCGACAAACCCGGTGAATATATATAACATTTTTTGCGGAAATTAAATATTTTGATAAGGGAATGGACTTAAATAATATTGCAGGCATTTCCCAGGGCGGGACCCAGATAAGCAAAAAGTTGTACCCGTCTATTTTGACAACCAGGACTTGCCTGTCATTTCCTTTCTCACAAAAAACCTACAAGAAGTATTTTTTTAATTACCCTTCTACTACCTGTGATGCTTATTTCGAGAGGAACTACCGTAGCAGCTGAGACTAATCCACTTCGCTATATTCCTATGACACTTGCGGACATATATAAACGGGGAAATTTCTTATCACTAGATTTTAATTTACACATGAAGGTATTGAACAAAAAAATATTAGAGTATGATTTGTTTTAAAGATGGCATACTTAAAAACTACTATTCTGATACTAATCTTGTTGATATGAAAAGCTTTTGTTTCCTTGTAGATCATCCAACTCTACCTGAATTAACACATTCAGTCATGTTAAAAAGAATCGTTCATTGGAAGATGGCAGTGTAACAGCCACAGTTTGCAACTGCTCTAGCAAATGCAATACATTGCGATATTCTTATTGTAAATCGAAAATTCCCTGCTCTACCAAATGCCACAGAGTTCCACCAATTATTGCAACAAATGGAGAGATATATACAATAACTTTATTTAATTGTTTTACTGTAAAGTTTTCATGAATTAAACTGTTTTGTAAGAACATGCTTCTTATAACAAGATCGAAAATATTTTTTCAGCTTTGAATATCAGTAATATCCAGAATCCTCCTGAACAAAATATCCAGTATTATTCAGTATTATTCTTGATCATACTAGAAATTAGGTAGGATTGAGAATCCTACTAGTATACATCAGCATATCTCAATTTCTCTTAAAAGAATTAAATCCAGTACAAATTGGAATTCTAATTTGTCCCAGTAGAAATTGGAATTCCAATATGTACTGAATTAAATCAAGTACTAATCGGAATTCTAATTCTAACTTGATGTCACTCTCAGTTTCACTGAAGTTCACACTGTGACTGCTTTGTTTTGAATGTTGTGATTTCTGTTTCTGTGCTTTCTGTCTGTCCAGCGTCGTTGTTTTGTGTCTGGCATCATTGTTTTCTGTGTTCTCGTTTTGGTCATGCTTTTGGACTTCGATTTTTGTAAATTTCACTCCTTTGTTCCTTCGGTTTTCTACTGCCGTTGTCCCAGTAATTAACATTCCAATTTGTACTAGGAGGATTCCGGATCCTACTGGATTCCAGTTTGTACTGTAACATATAAAAAGGGTCTAAATATCGTCATCCTTCTATGATAAGCTGACAAATGTAAAAAATTGGATAACAGGAAACTACTACAATGGCTGAAAATTATAATTACATGCCACAATCTGCTATGGAACTACACATGAAGAACACGAATAAGACAAATGACAAACGTAGACAACGCTAAGAACTCGGGACGGTCGGACTTTGTACCGGCACTAGCAAAAGCCAGCGGTAGGGTTAAACCGGTTTATGGGTACCCAACCCCCCCTTATCTGTCCCGTTTCCTTATAGTATAATAAACATATAAATAAAACCAAATACAGGTAGACCACTAACTCCATGACCACAATCTTAAAAGGAAAGAAAAACCAAAACATAATTTAGAAAGATGGGTCAAGGAGAGCTCACAGCTAAACTGTCGGCTAGCTCAAGGAGCCTAGTCTGCTGGTAGAACACTGTCGCACTACAGATGAAAAATCAAATTCAAAACTTCCCGAAGGGTTTGGTCAAAAATCATCATAGATTTCAGTAGATATTGGCAGTATCAGCGAGAGGCCAGTATGTGTGAAAAATTTGCAGGTCATTAGGTCTCAAAGCTAATTTAACGGGATGCAAGCAGATTATCTTGTCGATATCCCCCATTACGTAAAGAATGTAAGTTACGTCCCAGCTTTCCCGGACTTTTAATCAATTTCTGGCATTATTTTACATTTCCGTCAAAATGAGGATTAGAAATGCTTGTAGTTATAAGTTGTTTACGAGTAACGCCATATTTAGACATCAAATGTTCATATCTATTATAAAACTTCTTAAAGGTATTCAACAACTTGTAAAACCTGTTGTAAAAGTTTTGCCGTGATAGTAAGGTTACGTTCATTAAAATCGTCAACAGTAGAACACACTCGTGCGAATTGTACCAGTTGAGAAATATACACTCCATAGGATGGAGCAAGAGGGACGTCGCCGTCAAGAAAAGGAAAATTAGTGATAGTGAAATCGAAATCATCCCGTTTATAATATATTTTAGTATTTATTTTACCGGAGTCAATAATGATAGTAAGATCCAGAAAAGGGCAGTATTTAGAATCATTGTTAGCTTTCACTAATTTTAGTTTTTGCAGGTAAATAATATCTGCATAATCTAAAAACTGGGATTATCAATAGTAACAAGCCTGTTTTGAGTTTAAAGACGCAGTTACTTATCATTTTTGCTCTAAATTTGTTCAAGATAATTATTACCAATGTCATCCCAAGCTGTCTATAAACAAAATTAATTCAAATCTGGGAGATCTTGAAAAAAAAAATTTGTTTGCACCTGCTGACAAGGCTTCTTCCATCTGAAGGAATAAAGTATAGTATATTGATGTCTAACAAAACAGATTGGCAAAGTCAACACTTTCCTACCTTCCTTACTTACCTACTTACCCCATGATATATTATTAGATAAATAACAAGCTAATGGTGTATTTCCACACTCAATTCCCTGTTAAAGTTATAACTCACTTACAGGATACAGCAAATGTTCTGAGCAGTTGGGCTGATATCCAGAAATTTTTACCCCAGGGTTCAATTTAAGGCGCTTTATTATTTAATGTCTTCATAAATAAATAAATACCGAAGTTACTGGGAATTTATTTTCTGCATATGCGCATTTCAACAACTTATGTCTCTTCAGTGCAGATAAAATCTAAATGTTTGGAAAACCATTATCTCAAAAATATTCAAAAACTGATCGAGAACAAATAACCAAAATGATCTAAATGTAAAGCCAAAATCAGATAAAGACAGAGCTTTGCATGAGGGAGATACTCCTTAGTTTCAACAAAATTTACAAAAATTTAGATATTGCAAGGTTTAAAAAAGAATCGGCTTTCGGGTCAGCACCGAAGTACTGACTACTGGGCTGGTGAATACCCTCGGGGACTAACAGTCCACCAGCAGAGGCATCGACCCAGTGGTAACAAATAAATAAATACCGAAGTTACTGGGAATTTATTTTCTGCATATGCGCATTTCGGCAACTTATGTCTCTTCAGTGCAGATAAAATCTAAATGTTTGGAAGACCATTGTCTCAAAAGTATTCAAAAACTGATAGAGAACAAATAACCAAAATGATCTAAATGCAAAGCCAAAATCAGCTAAGGACAGAGCTTTGCATGAGGGAGATACTCCTTAGTTTCAACAAAATTTTCAAAAATTTAGATATTGCATAAATGATATATTTTATTTTGTAAAAAAAAGTTTTCTATACAGCTACGCTGATGATAAAACTCTGTCTTTTACCAGTCTTGATTTTGATTTGCTGATTGACACACTAGAGTCAGAGTCTCAGGTGCTCATCGACTGGTTCAAAGAAAATAAAATGCAAGCAAACCCTGATAAATTCCAGATTATTGCAGTTGGTAAAAAAATTTATCAAAAAAAGCTACTTTTCAAATTCAAGGAAATATTTCATTTTGTGAAGAAACTGTTAAGTTGCTTGGTATTGACATTGATTATCAATTGACATTTGATGTGCATATCAGTAACTTGTACAGAAAGGTCTCACAACAACTAAATATTCTTAAGCGATTACAGTCTGTTTTATCTAGAATAAAAATAATTGACCATATTACATACATTTATTTTAAGTGACTTTAATTTTTGTCCATTAGCATGGCATTTTTGTACGGATACCAGCTCAAAAAAGTTGGAAAAAGTGCAAGAAAGAGTACTACGTTTTGTGTACCAAGACTTTAGTTCTTCATATGAAATACTTTTAGATAACGCAAAAGTACCCGCTTTGCATATAAGGAGAATGGGAACAATGGCACTAGAGGCCTTCAAAATTGTAAGCAGTCGAGCTCCAGTGTGTCTGAGCAATTTAGTAAATTTAAAAAAATTCAAAGTATAATTTCAGTGATATCTTAGATTTGCCACAAGTCAAAGCATTCATTTTTGGTAAAAAATCATTCAGGTATGCAGCTGCTTCATCATTTAAGGACTGAAATAGATTTTCATTCTTCAAAAGCTTGCTTCATTCCTGGAATGGTTCTGATTGTCACTGCTCAGCATGTTGCTAAATTTTATTTTGCTGTTTTATTTTGCTCTGCTTTAACTGTTTTGGTGTTTTCTTGCATTTTTAAATTACTTTGTTATATTTTGATTAGTCTTTAACAGATTAATAAGTAAGTTAAATAAATCTTATTTATCTTTTTAGCAACATTTTTAATATTTTTAGTGCTATAGCTAAATGAATAAATAATGAAATTATTTCTAATCATGTTTGTATTATTTTATTTTCTAACGTTCACGTTTTTATGGAATTATAATTTTAAATACATTGTGATAAATTTGCTTTGCTGCATGCTTCAATTTGTAAGATGTATTAATTTAGTGCATGTGTTGATATTTCTTTTGCTATGTTTTTGTTAATTTATATGTTTTTATATTCTGTAAAAACCCCCCAGAGCTTGTGTTTGTACTTGAATTTTATGCTGAGTTAAAATGAAGTTTTCTTATCTTATCCTATTCCAATCCTGACAAAAAAAAACGTTAATCAAAGAACATTAAAAGGGTTCAGAAATGTTCTTACTTAAGACAACACTTTGCCAACTACGTACTTGGTTCCTAAGCTTCCTAAAATGATACAAACATCGTTTCATTTCGGCATTGCCTAACTGTTCGACTAATGCTTTATCCAACCATTTCACAAGTGCGCTTACTTACATAAAGGAGAGAGTTATAAAAAAAACTGTGATCAAAAGACTTATCAAAACTCAAGTGAAATCACTTTGAAGTGTAAAAAATTTGATTGAAGTTGTAGATAAATTACAATGAATACAAAAATCTATCAACGGTTATGATTTTTAAATATTGTATTCAACCCCTCCAAATAATTTGGTTAAATTTAAATTAGTACAACCTGTACCTGTTTTTTTTCTGCAGTTCATTTGTTGTTACAAAACGGAAGGATTCCTCACTGATGTTGCTTATAACAATAATTATACCTAAACATGTTATGGTATGGTTAAGGAACAATCATTTACTGGACATCATTTTTGATTCAATTTTTCGCTGGACACAATATAGGCTATATGGCAAACGTGATGGTTTTGACTTTTCAGCAGCAATATACCACAATCCCCAGCGTATGGCGTGTTTCACAGTTCATTCATTAATGTAGAGCTTTTAGTCTATACAGCAACTTTGTGAAAAGAGCAAATACACTATCATAGGAGCTGCTAAGTCAGGGATATGTTCAGGCTTTGTAACTTTCGTCTCTCCATAACTTCTATGGTCGTCTCCTTGACAACATAGATAGATATGCAATAACAGTTTTTTTTCCAATGAGAACAGACATTTCCTGCTAAAATCACATCTTCCCGGATTTGAAATTAACGATTTTGATTTTACCTTGGATTGGCAAACTGACAGTGTGATGTATGCTGTATACCCAACATGAACAAGCTTGCTCTTTCGGAGCACCTGTTGTCACTGATATTTGGAGTTGACTCTCCTTATGCTTTAGTTTTGACCTTATAATTTAGGTGTTCGTGTGTTTTTTGTGTGTAGTCTATTTGGAGTATTTTGAGTTTACTCTCTTAGGGCTTTAGTTTTGACCTTTATATTTGTGATGTTTGTGTGTTTTTTTGTGTGTAGTGTATTTGGAGTATTTAAAGTTTACTCTCTTAGGGCTTTAGTTTTGACCTTTATATTTGAGGTGTTCATGTGTTTTGTGGTTGTGTAGTGTATTTAGAGTATTATTAGTTAACTCTCTTAGGACCATAGATTTGAGCTATATATTTGTGGTGTTCGTGTGTTTTGTGGGTGTGTAGTGTATTTTTACTGCCATATTCTGGTGGTCTCCTTTTTACGTTGTCTCTGGAATTTTTTCTGGATTTTTGTAATCTTGAGTTTTGTTTCTTCGGTATCCACTGCCACTGTTTTTGACCATTTTGGCAATAAAGTTTATCAACAGCTTATTGGTTTTTCAATGGGTACTCTTTGTGCACATCTCAATACAGATCCTTTCTGTACTTTTACACACAAAACTTCATGAAACAACCAAACTACATTCTACAAAAGATACGAAAAAAATTACATTTTAACACATCAGAAACATTTTTTTTGCTTTTTCGACAGCAATCCCCTTTTCATCAAAATGCGCCTTTGAAAATGACTTTTAAAAACTCACTTACACAGGTTAGTCCCGATTTAAGCTTTCACTCCAATGAGGCTTCCATTTGTTTTCCATAAACTTTAAGTCACTATGAATAATTAAGAACAAATAGCCTAAAAGCTGTTAAGTGAACATCCAAATTCCGTCATGGTAGGTTTAATTTCAATGCGTGACATTTGAAAAAACGATCAAAGGAATTTGCAGAAGTAAAAGTCTCAATTCGGCATTGATTTGCACGGCGATGGTAAAAAAAATCTCGTTTTTGTAATTTTTTCTTTCGAAAGTAATTGAAATATTCGAGAAAGCAGTAATAAGGTAATTATTAATTCAACATTTCTTATCGTTTCAGATGGGATAACTGGAAAATCTATTTCCGTTGATGAAATAATTCATAAAACGGATAAAATTGACACAATCTGTATCAGAAACCGTATTATTCCTCGACAATATCACCAATGAGGCTTTCGGCACTATGGGTGATTTTGAGTTCTCTGTTCGATACGGTATCTGATACAGATTTTGGCATTTATTATTTCTATTTTAAAAGGAAGAGGATACAAACGGAAGTCTTAAAATATGTTTCACAATATTTCGAAGTAGGACAAAGCAGCAAATTATGGGAACAATTTTCTCATACTCGACGATAATTTGACAAATATGAATTTAATAATCATTATATTGTCTTTAAAAGAAAGCTTTTACATTCGGTTTTCACTAAGCGTCTCCAAACGTGTCTTAAACATGTGATAAATGTAAAGGCCATATAAAGGAACTCCCAAACGTGTCCTTCCCCTCAAACGTGTCCATTCGTCCAAACTTGTCCGTTTGTCGCCGAAACGTGTCCAGGTACGCAGTAGTGCAAACCTGTGTCCATTTTGCAACGCTTAACATGTCCATCATATACAACACGCCCAAACATGTCTACACCAGTTGTCTCTTAAAATTCGCAAAACTATGTCCATTTTGTAAGACACAGCTTTGTCTATCATAAACTACACGCTAAAACATGTATAATCAATATCAAGGCTTCAAAACAAACAATTCTCCGTGGTATAGATGTATGCCCTTTATTTTCCTTAGATATGGTGTACTTGTGCATGAGATAATATCTTATGTGAACGCTTTGTTCAATTACTATTATCTAAATTTATGTAAATTCTAAAACCTAAGGATTAACTCCGTCCATCGCAGTTTTGTCCTTAGCCATACTTGATATTACTGATTATGCGGATTTCGTTTGGTTTTATGCATATTTTTTGAAATTATAGATTTCCTTTGTTTGGGTTCTAGTGCTGCTGATGAGGAATTAATTTCCAAAATGGCCATACAGCTCATTAAAATAATTGCAGTTAGAGTTAACATATGTGTTATGGTCTCATTTTCATTTACTCCATATCCTTTCGTAAAATATTTCAAATATGCCTATTCCAAAATGTTTGCTATAGCTTTAGCAGCTCTACAAACGTGTCCACATTAAACTTTACACTGAAATATGTTATGACAATTATTTTAACTATCATTTCTCATATGTTAGATGTAAGATCGCCTTTCTTATCTGGCACCTAATAATTTAAAAAAAAAGTAACTTTTGACATCATCTTTCACTCTGTTAATGTTAATCAATATAAGTGACAATTCCTTTTCTCCCAAAACCACTGCTGAAGGCCACTGTACCTTTATCCATAGTCCTACAATATATGACCTTGCGCTGTTTCATTTTGTATGCATCCTTACTTTCGACGGGCAGCGCAAGGCCATATTACCTTTTCAAAAACCCGTAGCAAATTATTTTTCACAAGGGTCATTTAATTTGTTCTCTGGTTTAGAATTATACTAACAGCACTCAATTAAGCCATGTTATGATTTACTGAATAACAGCCGAAAATCTCACTTCCATTGCTAAGCATCAAATCGAAAGTTGGTGAGAATGAAACTACCAAAACGTAGCCAAAAAAATTAAAATTACAGATTTTTCATGAAATGTCAACCTCCCGAGTAAGATGTTTCAACCATGAAAGTCATATTTTTAAGTTTAAAGTTGTGAATAAATCATACGAAATCCACTTGAGTCCTCAATGAATTACTTTTTTTAGCACTGGGTTACTCAAGTTCGCTAATCATTAAAATATCGCGAGTATTCTCAATAATGCTTGGTCAGTGAATTTTATGTATTGGTGTTTGAAATCTTAGTCAGAATAGATTTATTTGTTTTGGTCCAGGAAAATGTTAAATTAATTTGAAAACACAACATACATTTAAATAGGAAACGTGTTTAATTCCAACATGAAATCATGTCTAAAAGTACTAGGGATTTTGTAAAGATTCGATGTGACTTTGCACTTTCAAAAAACTTTAATATAAAGAAAATATATAGAAAGAAAATGTGAAGTCGTATGTTATAGGACTACATTATGCAGAATTTGATGGGTATTCAACTTTTTCACCCTCATAATCAATGAAACGAGCAAATGTACATGAGACAAAGACTTTATACAAATACATAGTACTACCAAGGTATGGGAAACGCTTTTATTGTTTTTCTTCATCTTGTAGTCACCATGGGGCCTTCAATGGGGCCTTCAATATTGAAAAAAAACGGCCACAAGCACCGTTTTGAGCGGAGATCAACTAAGCTGGCCAACTGCTACAGCGACGGGCTGCGAACAAAGCTGACATGATGTACAGGATTATCAATCGGTAGGCAGCTATACCAATGGTTTAGGTATAACAAACAATAGTAGTAGTCCGAGGTCAAAACCAAAAGTATTTAGTGCCGTAAGACAGAACACAGATATACCTGCACTGTTTTACCAAAAAGCATCAGGATCTAAAATAGTCTACCAATGAGAATCATGGCATACAGCTCTGTCGACACCTTTAAGGAAGAGCTGCATAACACCAACCTGAAATAGCGGTTTTAGTAATTTATTGGTTTTTTATGAATATTCAGTTAAAACAGGATTCTTACGTACCAAGCACCCAGACAGAAAATAAGGCGGACTGAACTATACTGAAAGAAGAAGAAAAAGAAGGCTGTTCTCTGACCGGCATGGACGGTATTGTGTTTTAGAGGGTACCAACAACTGCTAAAGAGTTTGTAGGTTTTCTAATGATTTTTCCCCTTCTATTCATTAACTTTACAACTGAAGAGAAAATGGTATTCATCCACAATAACAGTCTCTCCTGTACAATATAGCACACAACGGTTAAGGATCACCACCTGCTTATCATTCGGTGAATTGACACATTTGAGGGAGATCTACTGGTAATATTATTAAAATAGAAATCTGAACATATTTCTATATTATATCCAGTTCTTTTAATGCTTGAATCATGTTGTGTATTACTGATGAAAATAATATAGGATATTGAAGAAATAATTAATGGCAGGTATACGTCTATTGTCAATCAATCATGGACTGGACCTTTAGTCGAATTTAATACAGAGCGTTAGCGAGGGGGATTAAATATACGAATATAAAGGCCAAGCCCATGGTTAAATGAAAATAACAATATACCTGTAATGAATTATTTCGATTCCAATTTGACAGAAAATGGAATTTTCCATTATGAAGCGACCTAAGAGAAAAGCAGATTTCATGTATCCATTGCTGTCTATCTCTATGACGTCATAATACACAATCTGACTTTTTCAAGCAATTCAAAATCTGACTCGAAAACAAAAACATACACATTTACGTGTCTTGATGGCATAGTTTACGGTCGACATAACGATCCCGTGGATCACTATGAGATATCTGTTTTCCAGATGACAACAGATCTTTCTCCATGCCACTAAAGTTTGCTTTTCCTCTACCGGATTTGACTTTTCTACCGGAGTTGACATACGGCGGGTGTCTTATAAGAAGCAGGAGATGCTTACTCTACCGGTGCATCTGATCTCACCCATGGTTTTGTATTGGGTCCGTGTTGTTCATTTTTGTGTATGTGTGTGTCTTCATTTGCTTTTCTGTGCCTTGCTCATGTTATATATTTTTTTTCTGTTTTTCCGAGGTTTCCATTGTCCTTGGATTATTCGTTTTTAGACTGACGGTTCGGTTCTCACTCACTTTAGTCAAAAACTTATTTTAACTTTATTTCGTTCATTAACTTAGACGGACACAATTAAGAACATGGTTGTTTTGCATCTCTTGTACTCTTATTCCGATACCATTTGTACATATGCGGCGAAGTATGGGTTTATCGAGTATTATACTGGTTAATGATTAACAGGAGCCATGTTATTGTGGTTATGTTTTTGTTCTGGTGTGAATAAACATAAACCGATATATCTGTTAAGCTGGGGTACTGCTAATGCGAGAAACGAAATCGAAACGAAATAAAAGAAACGAAACGAAATGTAGCGACTAAAAGGACCATAAGAGTTACGGTTCCGCAGCTATATGGTCGACAACCTTAACAAAATCACCACAATGACCACTGTTAGTCCCCCAGGGTATTCACCAGCCAAGTAGTCCAGTACTTTGGTGCTGTCCTGAAAACCGATTTTTGGAAACATTCAATATGTAAATTTGAAAATTTCGTTTAAAACTAAGGAGTATCTCCCTCTTGCAAAGCTCTGTCCTTAGCTGAGTTTGGCCTTCTATTTAGATCCTTTTGATTATTTGTTCTCCATCAACCTTTGTACACGTTTCGATTTATGGATTTCCCATGTTTTGATTTTATCTGCACTGATGAGACATTAGTTTTCGTAATGGCAATATGCAGAAAGTAAATTTACAGAAACATCGGTATTTTTGTTAGTTATTGTTTCGGTTTCGTAGCTAAAAGAAATTTGTCCTCAATTAAGACTATGGTGATAGATGAGATGATAACGCACGTTTTCAAAATAAAAAATCTGAGTGAAATGAAGAGAAACAAATCATGTGATAGAAAACGATGAATGTTAAAATCGTTTGGTTGTTTTGCAAAAGTGTCATATTTATATTTGAAATCTAAAAGACTTTGTCTCTCCTAAATTGTGAAGGCCGTTAAAAGATTACTCGTGCAAGATATGTATGGTCTCTATAAATTTCAGTTATTATTTTCTTGGGAGAATCTCTCATATGGATGCACTATCATACTTTCAAATTCTGGACTTTTATTTATGTAATTTCAAAATATTATTTTGACCTACCGTTTATATGTCAGGATTTTTTATGCCAAGTTTTCCTACAGCATACTGGATGAGTACCCTGTGGTTGTTTATATGATTTAATTGTCATCTGTGGATGTTTTTGTTGGACAACGGATGACAACGATTGTAAGAACTCTTTGCCAGCTATACTTTGGGAAACAATCCTCCTCGGGTTTGCATATTTGGATGTTTCCCTTAACATCTGGCCATAATTGTATAATATTTACAAATTTGTTAAAATACCAGATTACAGTTTTCGACACTGATTCAAAAGATTACATTAATGATATAATTATGGTTGACATGAACAAAGTACACGTGTATTTTGTTTAACTGTATAAGTTGTGTACAAATATTTAATTGAAGCTTATTTGTATAGTAATAATAAGAAGGCAACCATGTAAGAAAGCCCTAATCTGGGTTGTTTGGTTGTATATTTTGGTTGTATATTTTATTCATAATAAAGTAAAAACACTTGGTAGTATTTTTGCTATATCAAGGCTAAAACGAAAGACAAATAAATTGTCCACGTTAATGTCGGTTGAGCGGTTCACCATGTATTTTTTAAATTAGATACTTTTTGTTGTAACATCTGCTTTGAATTATTTTATGTCACTTCTAAGTTATTCTTATTATAAATGTAAGTACTATAAAACTGTAATACCGAAACACTTTGAATTAACAGACCAAAACTGAATAACAATTTTAATGTCAGTTAAAAAGCTGGATGAAAAGGATACCATTGAACGATGAACAACATTTAAGGAGTGTTATTTATCATTGGTAATTTTACTTATTATATTTTGTCAACATTTTAAGTAGATTTCCAATTAGGTGTTCATTAGTCTTTTCTGTTGTTTCAATACGTTTTTTTTTTCTTTTATATCTAAACATTTGTTATTCTTTTCATCAAAAGCCACTTTACACTGATACAATTAGATAAGAGATAAAGGCACACAATATCTCAAGTCTTCTAAATTGAAATCGGAATTAATTTTTCAGTTTGACGGGAAAAAAGGTGGAAAAGGGTATTAAAAAGAGAGATAATTAGGCCAAAAATATTGTAAATAGATTTGTGAATTAAGATTTTTGCAGATTATTCAGGAAAAAAGGTCGAGGAAAAATACCTTTACTATTTGTTATATTAAGTATGAAAAATCCTACGTATTAGAACAAAATATGCAAATACAAATACATATCATTTTCATGTTATTCCATTGTAGACATTCTAACAGGTAAAAATGATTAGCCTGTCATGCCAGAAGTTTCGAGCAAGGAACATGTGTATGGTTTTTACTTTTATTCATGTTCTAGTTCTATTGGTATTATTTAATCATCAAGAAATCGAGCAACTTCAAAATACAGGAATAACACAAGAACTTGATAAAAAATTTTTAGTATACAGTATATCATCATCAAATCAAACACCTACCTTGACGAATAGTTCCAGTAGTCTGCAAGATTTGGAACAAATCTGTAATCAAAAATTCGATGGGATTACTTCCAAGCAAGACGCCAAACCCAAATTAGTATTGGGCATTTTATCTGCTAACAAACATGTTACACGGAGATTAGCACAAAGAAATACATGGATATCTGCAATGGCACAAATGAAAGATATTCTACCCTTTGATGTCATATATAAATTTATCCTAGACCACCCAACAGAATTATCAACTGATGAAAACACATTTTATAATGATATCATGTATATTAACGTGTCTAACCATGGCTACGCTAATAGATTTGGTGAAAAGTTGTATCTTTGGTTGAAATACTTATACCAATATTACCCAGATGCTGCGTTAGGCGCAAGGGTAGATGATGACGTATACTTGTGCGTTCCTCAAATGTTATTCAGATTATACGAGCTTAAATCTACAACACTTTATTACGGCTGGACGCACAAAAATCCACGTATGCAAATTGACGAGATGTTTATTGTTTTAGGAGAGGATCTTATTAGAAGAATTGCAAACCGGCAATTTTGTGGAAAGAGAATTTGCTCTCGGAAAAATCAATTAAGCGAAAGAAATTACGGCCATGAAGCTCTAGTAGAATGGCTTTCGATATATAGTGATATTGATCGCCATACTGATAACAACAGAATGGCCGTATATTATCGTGGCAAAGAATATAAAATGGAACATTTAATTACAAAAGATTCATGCGTAAATTATATTCTTTTCCATAAGACGACAGCAGAACAAATGAATGAGTTGTATCGTTTTAATATGATTCAAAATATGAATTACAATGTCTTTTCAAACATATCAATTACCGAAATCAAACGAAGTTATTCCGCTGCTCTGCCTTTTTCTCCAGGAGCAACGTCTGGCTCAGAATTTTCAGGTGACGTTGTTCGACCACTGATACAAGTTATTCTAAATAAGAATTATTCACCATCGCCCGAAAATAGTAAGCAGAAAACATGCTTAAGGTGGGCGGTTGTGACAACAGCATTTATGCCATCAAAGGCCGTGAAGTTTATCGCAGGCTTACATAACTGGTGCCTGGTTATTGTTGCTGATGAAAACACACCTCCGAAAACAACATATCTCAAGAATATGGAAATAAAACAATCAGAAAATAAAATAAAATTCTTAACCGTTGATGACCAAAAACGTTTATATCCACTTCTATTTTATAATATACCTTTAAAGTCATACGGAAGAAAGAACTTTGGATACGTGTTTGCTATTGATAATGGTGCCAAGTATATATGGGATTTTGATGACGACAATTATGGCATTATAGATTTTACAAATGTCGGAAAAGATACGATCAATTTATCATATTCGCAAGTATGCAATGACATTAAACATTATCTAATAAATCCATACCCTTATTTCGGTGTGAAGGAGTATCGGGTATGGCCTAGGGGATTTCCATTACAGTCAATAAAATATAACAAGACTACACCCAGATTGTGTGAAGCGAAAGACGTAGAGGTAGGAATTATACAGTCTTTGGCTAATGGTCAACCAGATGTTGACGCTATATTTAGGCTAACACGAGAAGTTCCTTTTAATTTTTCTGCAACAGAAAAATCGCACCCCGCTCTTATCATTTCAAGAAATATTTTTGCACCGTTTAATGCTCAAGCAACACAATGGTCCTCATCAACATTTGATTTCTTAGCACTTCCAATCAGTGTGAACGGACGTGTAAGTGATATTTGGCGGGGCTACATTGCACAGCATTTCATGCACAAAAATAATATTCATTTAGCATTTGTACCACCATATGTTTACCAGACACGCAATCCACATACAATAATCAGAGATTTCAATGCAGAACAAGACTTGTACGAAAAAAGTGATAAATTGGTTAGTTTTCTCTCAAGTCCAGAGGCTAACACTTACAAGAATATTGTAGAAATGTATGAAGCATTATATGTGAGAAAATATATAGAATATAGTGATCTGACGTTTATAAAGGCATGGCAAACAACCATTCGACATGTAAAGCAGTTTACTCAAAAGTAAAATAATAAAAGCTCGAAAAAGAGTCAGATATTTGTCCTACATTAGTTTTTTTTTGTAACTAACATAAAATCAACACGCATCCTTACGTACACGGTTTATGAATTTCTATTATCAGGGTAGACAAATTTCTCTTTAAAGTAAAAGGTCTGTGTCATTCATTTGTTTAATAAATTTACTGATCTTATTAAACTGAATAACAAGACAAGTTCTGTACTGGCTTAAGTCATATGTAGAAAGTTGATAGCCAGAAGTAAAAATAGGACTTGCTGACCGACGCTAATGCCCTTACCATTAACATGGTCAGCAAATGAACTGAAGAACTCAAAGAGTGAAACAATCGACAAACGTCAATAGCATTATGTTAAGCTTAAACCAACCATGAACAAAAACACAACGCAAATATATTACATTGTTCAATATGAAATGCGGAGGGACGTCAGAGATGCGCAAGTGATGCATGTTTAAATATCGGTGGAGATTATCTGCTAAGTCCACCTATAATTCATTATGTGGTCTTTAATCTTAAAAATACTTGATTAACTAGCAGTGCTATATTTATTTCTTACGTTTGTAAAGTCATACGTCAAATATTAATCCAAAGAAAAATGCAAATTAAGGTAAAAAGTTCAGAAGCCGGAAGAACATTAGTGTGAAACGGAAGGCTAAAAACAACTAGTTATTCTCTACATATAAAGCTTACATAACAACATTAATCTATTGTGGACTTCTCTTGAGGGAACCGTTTTCCTATAGTGTTGTCTGGTGTGTATAGTGCACGAGCCGACAGGCGAGGGCACTATTCGTACCAGACAACACTATAGAAAAATTGTTCCCGGGGAGAAGTACATAACAGAAAAGAAAACAAACTGAAAGAGAGGAAAAGTATAGTAACCCGAAAGTCACTTGAGGTATAGTCCCGTCGTCAAGTATAGTATCCCGCTGTCAAGGTAAACAAATAACTGTTCAAATATAGTGACGTGAGATTATCCAATACAATCTTAGGATTTTTACCTGTTATGTACTAATTACTTTTATGAATGACTAACTACTTCACATCATGGAAAACATTTTTTACGATATTATACAATTATAGCCTATTGATGAGGTCAATGTAAAAATTTTCTGACATGAGAAATGTAAATTGACCGAAGACGAAGTCCGAGTTTCAATATGCTTTTTCTCATGTCAACAAATTTCCGCATTGACCGAATTCAATAGGCTACATTTGTTTTATTATTTTCCACTTTTTTCAAAATGTTTTTTTTTAGCTTTTTACATAAATAAATTGTTTAACAAACTTCAAAATAACGCCATGAAACTAACAACCATGGATAAACTCCCACAGAATAATAAATTTTAAATAAGTAGAACTAGAAATAGATACATATTGTCTTATACATAATCGGGAGATCAATATTTAATGATTAAATAAAAGTTTTTGACCACAGTGCTTGCAATGTTTTTGGTATTGTATGCACTTGTATGTTCCATTGAGAGTCTTGGAACAAAAACTACTCGGGATCAATTAAATATAGAATAGACAAATCATACATGTATATAAATATTTAATATTATTTTAATCAAATAACTCTGATTATCTATTTTTTTTATTAGGCTTTTATCCATTATTTAATTCGAATGTGAAAATGATCTATTTTTAGCGCGAGGCCAATACGTAAAATCAATTCGGCTTTTTATTGACAACTCTTACAAATATACATGATCATATGACCAGTTTTCAACAAATCAAAGCACTCTAATAATATAAGAAAATATTAAAAGTATTTAAGGTAGATAGACACTAATATTCAAATCAACGAGATTTTTCTTGAAGTCGGCTCAATTGAAGAACCAATCCTACCAACCCGAAATCCGTAATAAAACGTGGGTCACCATGCTTGTTTTTTTTTCCTTTTTCTATAATTGAGGTCAAAATGTGCTCATTTTTAGCCATTGTTCCAGTAAATTAACATAAAATGCAAGGGGAAAATATGGAAAGGCAATTTTCAGCTTAAAAGAAATGAACCTTTAATCAATGAGAATTCTATATATTTTTGTAAATGGATAGATTATGATATGAGCTATTGACTGCAATGAAAAAATGTATAGGTCACCATGCTTTTAACAGATATTTTACAAAGTGTCCGGGTTAAACATTTTATTGAGGGAAAAGGGAGCTAATTCGCATCAAACTGAACAAAATATGACGTTTCTTATCTGTCATTCAATTATGACGTCACAAAGGAAAAGCCGTCAATTTACTATTCCGGCTAGAAAATCAAACTTACCCCGTATTCTACTCTTTATTTTGTAAATGCGCAATTGAATTGCGCAGCGCAACAGTGTCTATCTACCTTAAGTATTTCTTGAATCAATGCAATATATTGTTTGTATTTGTATCGTACAGGAGATAGCATATATCAGACAAGAGTATGATTATGATTTGATGTGCTTCCCTGTCTAACTCATTGTCATCTATTCCATGCATATTCCAAAAAGGACGAGTTTTTTTTTTCACTGTCATATAATTGCAAATTTTTGCAAATTTTCACTTTGCCGGAAGATTTTATTTGTTATTCTCCGACACCAATTTGTTTACGAATCCTAAACTTTACTCAATGTGTCGAAGTAAATGTTTGTCAAAATTGGCAAAATCAAAAGTCTATCCTAATCTTAAGAAGGCTTTTAGTTTTCTTTGACTTACATCCTTACTTTCAATCAAGTCAAAGTTAATTATGATAATAGAACATGTTTTCCAAGTGTTCCATAGAGTAGGGCGCTCATTTTCGCCGCAAAAACAACACTTTTCCTTCTCCACACAACTGGGTATCAATGTCACTTTTAATTTTATATATTTTCATCAATTTAACTATCCAAAAACACATCTATATCAGAAATTATCATCAACGTTCCAAAATTGTGTTCTAGAATTAAAGGCAAACATGCCATGAAAAGCACCTTTTTTCGGGTCATGGAGGACGCATTTTCGCCGTTTCTCTAAATTGCGTAATTTTCGCTACTAAGATCTCAAAGTAAGTCACGGTTCCGGACAGTGAAGTAGAAATAGTTTCACGAAACATTTTGAAAATTATTTTTCAGTTTGGATGCGCATGCGCAAAAACCATATTTTATCTTCTATTCCGGATAATAAAATGTGATAACGTTTTATGACGATTCAGTGTAATAATTTATCGTCAAATGATTAAATATATCTGAAGGACTCTGAAGACTAACACTTGAATATATTGTTAAGTATCATCAGGAGAAATGATCCAAAGTAATTTTAGAAAAAGGTCAAAGGTCAAGTTCCCATGACAACAATAGAGTTGAAATTGGAAACGATTTTGGGTTCCGGACAATAACTCAAAAAGTTTACATTTAATTCAGATGAAACTTAGATTTGTTGTTGGTACGTGATTGAAAGGGAAAAACATATTGATTGTGTAGGAAGCAGTTCAAAGGTCAAGGTCAACGTTAATGGTAAATTTGAAGAAAAAAAACGTGTTTCAGGACGATAGTACCTCCAAGAGTTTACATGTAATTCACATGAAACTTAGAAACAAAAAAGGTACTTAGAAAGAAAGAGCTCTGTAAATTTTGGAGAATGTAAGTCACAGTGACCGAAATAGATTAAATAAAAGGATCTCAGGAGCCAGTATTGCTCATGTTGACCATGATGATACAGATATAAATGGCATTTCCAGAAGGGTCCAATATTAAACTATGTATTTTTCTCAGCCGTCCAACTTGGACCACCCAAGGACTATTATGACCGAGATTGGTTCAAAATAGCCAAGTTGTTTCAGAGGAAAAGATTACATTGTTATTATTTATGATTATTTATCTTAAAAATATGATATACTATTTCATAATTATCTCTAAGTTATGAGTTGAATACCGTATAAGTGGTTATTTTCGCGAGGACTTAATTTTCGCTTTATTCGCCACCATTCTGAAATCGCGAAAATTGCATACCGCGAAATATAATATATATGAGGCTTTATCAGTGAATAATAAGCAATTGCGAAAATTTGAGTCCCGCGAAAATAAAATCCAGCAATTTTGAAAGAAATCGCGAAATTTGCGTCCCGCGAAAATAACCACTTATACGGTATCTTTTAAATATGACTTATTTACTCATAATTATAAGTTTCTTTCTCGTATTATGAAATAATATCTCATACTTATGATAAAGTCATCAAGTTAGATTAACCAATTAGCCCATAAACAGATCTCTCAAAACCTTTTGACCGCATTTGAATCACTGACCGTTTGACGGGTACTGTATTGCAGGATATGCTTACTATTCTTGAGCACTTGATATCGCAGTTTTTGAGAGTTCACACTGTAAATACTTTAATTTTGATTGGTGTTCGTGTGTTTGTTGATTCGTCGTGTCATTCATCCTCTGGTATTCTCGAGTTGTCTCTGGACTTCGATTTATAGTTATCTTGTGCTTGTGCCTTCGGTTTTGTGCTGCCATTGTTTTGTCTTTATCAAGGTAGTCTACTAGTTGAAGCAGGTTTTCATTACGTTTTACCAAGGGATATTTGTATAATCCACCTCAACATCATGAAAACGACTCAGTTACAGAGACAATTGGATTGACAATGCCCATTTTACCATATTCGCCTGCTGTACTAACATAACCTGACCAAACAAAACAAAAATATACAACTGTACATTTCATCCATCAAAATTCGTGTTACAAGATTAGCGAGCCCCGAACAGGTTGTATCATGTTTCACTGTGTGAACTAGATGTGCGGTCATTACACTGTTTCAGGAAGCACAAAGCTAAATGGTGAATGAAATGATATGGAGTAAGTGATACGACGCTGGATACTGTGACATGTTTAAAAAAAAAAACGTTATCCATAATATCCATAATTACTCGAATATTATGTTAGTGTATACAAAAAGGACAACAGAAATACTAAGGCCAGGAGAAAAATTAATTGGTCTAAAGTAATCATGAAACCCGAAATTTAAATGTGTTAGATACACTAACGATTGAAGCTAAGTAAAACTCTTTTTATATCTACACGACGGAAATATTTCAGAATCTTCAAAGTACTAGTTCGTACCCTGTATGTAGATTCGATGCATTTATAAAATGAGAAATAATCTGCCACATATCAGACAAAAAATGGCAACAAGAGTCTCTCAAGAGCCTGTACCGCTCTCCTGGACCCAAGCCTCCAGATCGATCAATTCTGCACGCCATACGGTCATCTTACAGGAGAAGGTATTTTGATGCATTTCCAAAATTGTCCTATGCTTAATTAACTTTGTTCCTTTGCTGTTGACCATTTTGAATACGGTACGAACATGAAACTCACAAAACTTTGAAGGGAACTACTCAAGGATTGTTATGATCAAATTGTGGTAAAATTGTATTTGCCGTTTCAGAGAAGTTCTTAGGAAGCATTTCCAATAGTCTTCTATGTTAAACTATGATCGCTGCTTGCAGCCAAAATGTTTAAGGTATTTATTCCTTATTTGTTCGGCGACTAATATGTACAGAAATCGCAAATTTTAAAGGGGACCATTTGAGAATTATTATGCTAAAATTCTGTTGTAATTTTTTCAAGCCGTTTCAGGCTTGAAAACCTTTGAATTTAGGCACGAACCATTTGATTCTCAGGGAGGGCTGATATTTGTACCCGACCCGTTAAATTCTATTCGCCCGCTTCGCGGGCCAGATTATTTTTTTCCATATACACTATGCTAGCAAATTTTGTTGAGCAGGCTTTTTTTTTTCTAATGGACAGGATCACGGCCAGATTATTTTTTTTAACCAAGATGCTGGTCAGAGAAATGTTTTTGGCAAAAATNACCCCCCCCCCCCCCACAAATATGCCTTATATCCCAAAGGGCCATATATTAAATTATGTACCTTGCTGGCGACCTTCTTGGATCAGCTACAATCATAAAAACCATTAACTTTGAAGGGTACCTCCTAAGGACTATTATGATCCTATTTGATTATGATGAAAGCAATCCGATAGGATTCTATTTGTCAGAAGGGAATTTTATGCATATCAAAGTTAAAGGCACGTTTCCCTTACGAGGAAAACCGGGATTATTGTGCTGTTCACTAGCTGGTGCACTTACCTCGAGACATTTTCTGAAAGAAATCTAAACTGTTTATGTATTAAGTCTTGACCATTTCATTGAAAAAATAATGCCGATGTTTTATCTACACCGTTAACTCTACAGATAAAAATTGCTCAATAATCGGAGACGAACTAAGCCAAAATGTGGTCATAAGAAGAGGGGATAATGCATCTTCCTCATAATACTTTCTTTGTTAATTGTCTTGTTTTGCCATGTAATTGTACAGACTTTCAGTCATGTGAATTAACTCCATATCCTTTCATTGTTTATTCCGAGATTCTTTTGAAATCTCATATTTATCCAGTTATCTCGTTCAATTTTCCACGATGATATATATTGGATAGAATGTCACTCCTCGTTATAAATACGCCTTCGAAGATTATTCTGTTTTCTGACGATTTCATTCAAAGATAGATACGTACACACAATATTGTTTTTGTGAACACTGTTTAATATGTAATTTTTAGTATTCAACAATTGAAAAAATAGCCAATCACCAATAAGGCAAAAACTGTTGATGTATTAAGTCTTGACCATTTCATTGAAAAAATAATGCCGATGTATTATCTACACCGTTAACTCTACAGATAAAAATTGCTCAATAATCGGAGACGAACTAAGCCAAAATGTGGTCATAAGAAGAGGGGATAATGCATCTTCCTCATAATACTTTCTGTGTTCAATTGCCTTGTTTTGCCATGTAATTGCACAGACTTTCAGTCATGTGAATTAACTCCATATCCTTTCATTGTTTATTTCGAGATTCTTTTGAAATCTCATATTTATCCAGTTATCTCGTTCAATTTTCCACGATGATATATATTGGATAGAAAGTCACTCCTCGTTATAAATACGCCTTCGAAGTTATTCTGTTTTCTGGCGATTTTATTCAAAGATAGACACGTACACACAATATTGTTTTTGTCAACACTGTTTAATATGTAATTTTTAGTATTCAACAAATAAAAAGTAGCCAACCAACAATGAGGCAAAAAAATCATTGTTCCCGGAGTTTAGGAGAAGCTGCGGTTCATTTCTGCCCGATTCATATATAGCTATTTCGAAAGTCCCGTGTTTTTCTGCGAAGTTCAGTTAAGTAAACGTATTTTCCAGGAACGATTTCCTATATGCACTAGTAAACATATATAGTCATATATTTACTGATTTATGCACGATAGTTTCATTTTTTGCCTTTTGAAAATAGTAAACAGGAATGTGGTTATTTCAAAAATGCGTTTCACTCCAAACGCGCTGGTACTAATTTATATTTTATCGGCATGAAATTATGTTCTTTTATCAAATTTAGGTGTTCGCAAAATAATTATAGGAGCAAAGAAATGGTTGTTTATTTGAAAACTGTTCTGATTCGTCTCAATTTGCTTTATTCTTTGTGGTGTTTTTATATGTTGTTTCTTCTACGTCAATTATGTTCTCTGTCTGTATGTGATCCTAAGGGGACGAACATCTGATTTTCGGGGGGGGGGATTTTGTCAACACAAATTTTAATCTTGGTTCAAATGAAAATCAATATTCTACTCCTACTTATCATTTAATTTTGATTTTGTTTTTATTACAAATGAATAATTTGATGTGACATTTGGTGAAAATTAATAATTTGTTCAAGATGGACATGAAAATAAATAACTTTTGTATGCAATTAAAATCGCCTAAACCCCGCCTTGAAAATCAAAGTGTCCCCTTACATTGCCAAGGGGTTTTATGATGTTTGGTTCTTGCTTCGGTATTCATTTCGGAAATTTATTTGTCCAGTTATGGAAGTTCCGTTTCTGTTTCGTTTCGTGTTTTACAGGGAACCGTTATTGAACCCGACCTTTATTTCCCAACCCGGCTTAGGTCGACTTTAACATTTAAAGGTTATTCTAGCGATCCGTAAACAAAAAAGGCAGTATGTCAAATGCAAAAACGTCAGTGCAATTTCAGGAAAATTAATCATGCGTCGCCCGCATCCAGAATTAAAATACAAATGTCATGACGTCAAATGTAAATATTGTCTCCTGCCAAAGTGAAATTTAAAAAAAAGTATTTATACATGTATTAAATGAAGCGCAAAGAGGTTCTAGAGTGTTTTTATGCTTTTATCTGACACTGATATGCAAATTTATACAGGAAATGAGATTCACTCATCAATGGTCCACTGTCCAGTGATGTTTGAAATATGAAAACGGAGGTTTTGTTGTGTGTTAATTTTCTTGTAGTCTTTGTGCGCCTTTCTTATTCCTAAACTCACTTCTCTAGATTTATGAACAACAAAGTAGAGTAAAACACCCAAGTTAAACGTTAAACTTTTTCCTACTCTGTGAAACTTTCACGGCTTCCATACTGACAATCTCTGGGAAAATGCACGTGAACATTTCCGGAAAAATTTCAAACGGCGAAAATGCGTCCACGGCGAATATATGAGCGCTCCACTCTATTTGATTCCATTCTGTCATTTGAAATTGTGAACGAGGAAAATTTTGACTTAATACGACGAATGATTGACAGTTTGTAGCAGATTTTCTCATTTGATCAATATGTATATCTCCAATCTGAAAATCTCTCATAGGTAAACAAATCTTGTATTCATGATTTTCAAAGAACTAAATAAAATCACTAACAATCCATCCTCTTATGACGTCATTGTCAGCGTCAAATGCAATGTAAATATCAAAATTACAATTGCGTGGAAGACTTATGTCTTGTGTCAAATGAAAACGAATTCTTCTATATATGATATAAATTTGATAATAAAAAGAGTAAATGAAAACAGACAACATAAAAACTAATACCGAAACTGTGGGATAACATGGTTAAGATTGTTTTCGGTTTTACGGCAAAGATCTGTTTTTGTCTTTAACGATATAAGCTTACAAGAAATCCCCTGATCAGTTTTGCAATATATAATATTTCTCATGCATTTTCCTGGCATCTGTCTTTCAAGCCAGTATCTTAGCCTCTGCATGTCGCAAGTACATTTTAGTGTTAAAATACCGAATATGATATTGCATGGTTTCTTATATCGTATGGAAGGATAAAAAGAACTTATCCTGTTGTGCTCCAAGTTTATAAAGTCGATGTTTCTGATACTAAAGATAAAATGCTCAACTACTGTGATGATCTGGTTATATGATAGATCAAGCCATTTTGTATTGTATAAATAATCCTGTTTTGTAACTTTCCTGATGAAGTTGTGACTGAGGTCGATGTGAAGATTATCAAAGTGAGGAACTGCTTTCATCATGCTACTTCGATCAATTGATGAGCAGTTTATTACTACACGTTGTTTAGATGGCTGTCTAAGACAATAACATTCCGGCGGACATCTTTCTTTTAGTGTTAAATTGAAGAACAACTGATCCACTTTTATGAAAAGCAAATCAAATCTTGTCCTTTTAATTCTGGTGGACCCGAACATATAATTTGCTTTTTCATCCCTTGAAAGTTCTAGATCGCTAATTGGAAAATTTTTGCATAGTATATAAAACGACAATCACAAAACCATGGATTATAATCCGGCATTAGCAAATAATTTAATGCAAATGATTTGATGTCGAATTGTTGAAAGGAAAGGTCCGGTGCAACAGAAAATGTATTATTGTGAAATTTTATCACACCACTAGCTTTTGAACTGAAATTCCATTTTCTTTCTAATTCGTTTGTTACTTTTGCTATATAACTGTAACTTAAATCTACGAAGTAAAAGCAAAAATTTAAAAGTACGTTCGAGATATCAACACTTTTCAGTTGTTTACCTACCAAACTTAAATACATCAGAGAACAGGTTCTATACGTTACGGTTTCAGGCGCAATGTACTTTATTCTGTTGAAAGAAAGATCGAGAACACGCAGAGTTGTAGAGCCATGGCAAGTAAATGAACACAATCTTTTTATTTTGTTCATTGATAAATTTAAAGTATCTAGATTCTTTATCAAAGAAATATTTACAATGTTTTCAATGTATTATTTTCATCTAAATGTACCTCTTCAACGGAAGCTTACACAAATTAACCGGAAATGCGGTTATGTTTTTGTTCTGGTGTGAGTAAACATACACCGATATATCTGTTAAGCTGACATTTATTTGGTTTTTGATTTGATCTGTATTGTTAAATTCGATATCTAAATAATATATCACATGAGAGTATTCACGAAATGTCCAATACGGTCTTGCATACCTAGTGCAACAAACAAGAAGTGGGTCAGTGTTTGAAAGTTCACGCTTGCAGCATCGGTTTTCTCCTTTGCAACAGTTCAGACAAAACAGTAGTTTACTTTCCTCTGTTTCATCTGTCCACGGAAAGTAATTACGTACTTGTAACTCTGAGAATTCGTTGATGTTCACAATAGGAACAGCAACATAAAGACGCAGCTGGAATATAACTGTGTGAACCTGTAAAGAATTCAAACGATGAACAGATCAATAAATCAAACAAACAGGTTCACAGTATGCTTTTCTGGTCATTTGTTATTCTCTTGAAAAACTAGTCTTTTAGTTTTTATATGTCATGTATCCAGTACTTCTATTTTGTAAGGGAGTATTGATTTACTAATCTTTGTGGGTTTTTTAACGTGTGTGTGTGTGGTGTTTGTGTGTGTGTGTGTGTGTGTGTGTGTGTGGTTTTTATAGTATTTTCCCTTCAAGCTATTGTATAAGCTTTTAATGTGTATGTTTTATCTATTATTGTATATTATTGTATCAATGTTACAAAATTCATTATTATTTAGTCATGGAAAATGGATAACAACATTATTTTATGATAATGTTATAAAATGTTATGATTCACAAGCTATTTTACAGGACAAAATGATGCATGTCTGAGTGGTCATTCTGTCAAACTTTTTATGTTAGTAAGACAATAACTAGGTATGAAATACTGTAAGATATATATGATATGTTAATGAGAACAAATTCATAAGTATTTTAGTCTGATGAGAGTGAAAACAATCTAACAAATCTAGCTTTTTAAAGATCGCTATGGCTTTATCAATGTAGTTATGAAACTTACCATGATTTTTAGATATTCAATAAAAGACAGCGCCTCGTCTTCCAGTAAAGATGCATTATGCAGGATGTTGATTCAAGACAATACAAGTATATACTTCCGAACAAACTGATGGATATATTTATTGATATAAGAAATTAAAACAAATAAAATATAAATGTTGTTTAATAATTTTGTCTTATTTTCAATGAAAAGCGTCCTGCAGTAAAAACTGAATTTCATTTAATTCGTTTGAGTTCAATTGATTCAAAAGTCTACCGTGTACCATTTTTGGCTATCGTTGCGTTCGAGTCGCAAAACCTTAAACTAGAATTACAACAAAACGTAATATTTCTGGTTTCAAACATCGAATGAATGAATTACCTTATGAAAAGCGACGTTACAGAATCAACTTAAACATCTACTTGCAATGGAGTAAAAATGCACCTGATGAGTTTGAAACAAAGACGAGATATGATTTGAAAATCAATGCAACACATTGTGTAGTTAAAAAAACTTTCGGCAAACCATCGCCCGGTGTATTTTTTTTTTTTGGCTAAATTCCAATAAATTCAAAGGGCGCCTAATGTTCGTCAGTATTCCATAATTCGGTAGCTTTTCAGATGTTCAGATTTCCATATTTGACAATCTTTTGGGATGGATTTTGTCAGATCTTTTACAATTATTACTGTATGACAACATACACCAATGTGTAACATAGTTAAATATTGGGCTCCGTGGTATTACATTATTGCTTATCTCTTCTTAAAATACCCAAGCAAATATTTGGATATTTTACGAAAGGATATGGAGTTAATGAACATGAGACCATAACACATATGTTCACTCCAACTGCAATAATTTAATGAGCTGTATGGCTAATTCGGAAATTAGTCCCTCATCAGCAGCACTAGAACCCCAACATAGGAAATCCACAATTTCAAAAAATGATTAAAATGCATCGAACCAAACGAAATGCGAATACTCAGTAAAATCAAATAGATCTAAGGACAAAACTACGACGGGGGAGTTAAACCTAGGGTTTTAGAATTTACAAAATTTAGATAAAAGTTATAAACAAGGTGTACACATGAGATATAATCTCATGTACAAGTACACCATATCTAAGAAAATTAAAAAGCATACATCTTAAACACGGGGAATTGTTTTACCAACTCAACACTGCATTAAAAGACAAACTCCTGTATTAAATATTTTACGAAAGAGTATGGAGTAAATGAACTTGAGACCATAACACATATGCTCAATAACCTTTTACAAAGATGGGTTGTTTCAATCGAACAACAAATATGGCCACAATTCTACAATGACTAAAAACTTCAATTACATCCTACAATTCGCCAAGGAACTACACAGGAAAAACAGAAATAGGAGAAAAGACATACGTAAACAACGATAAGAACTCGGAACAGCCGTAGCATCAATAAATATAGAGTCTAAAAATACCAAAAAAAATAATTATACAGTAGGCATTAATAAATTGAATGAATGTCCTTATAAACCATTACAATGATTAGTGAATTATGATAAAAGATGGGTTGGTGGGGCCTGGTCTACGTATCGAGCCTAAATCGCCGAACAACAGTTTATACTTCAAAATAAAATTTCGGCCTAAACAGTCCGTGCTTTTGGCATATGAAATTCATTCGTATATCTATCCAAAATCCGACAATGTATAATCCAAAAGACAAGTAGATATATCAGGTATCGCCTGGTTACTGGAAGCTATATCTTTATACAGCCTACGTAACCGAGTGCTCTGGGGTGTTGGACGAAATGCAGGCGGTGTTGCCACAAATGTCATGACAGCGATAGTTCAAAATATAGGCCTTGCATTAGCGTAAATATTCGCAAATCCGGGGAGATGAACAAGTTTCCACGTTGACTGAATTTATAGACAGCTTATTTATTCATTTAACTAACAGTCTGCATTCCCTTTCGCTTTGTTTAAGAGAATCCATGGTACTTGTTTTGCTTTAAAATAAGAATTAGAGTGAGTACCGATGAAAACCCCAACATCTTATTTGTGCTTCGTTTTTATGGTATATTATGGGCCGAACTATCCTGAGAGCCCCATCACAATGTGGGCTATTTCAATTTTTGGAAAATGACACCTAGAAATAGTTCGTTTTTATTCGGTTTTATCGGTAATTTGGGAGAGTTTCCTTTGATCTCTACTACATCTTAAAGCTTGTATCAAAGGCAAGACGACCAGCAAACAAGTAATACTAGGAATTATCAGCTGCTGGTCATTTGAACATGTTGCAGAAGGATATATTTTTATTTTTTGGCCAATCGCGCTTCAGTGGCCAAAGAGCAAAAAAGCACGTGAATGATGTGGAAAAAAACTATCTCAATTGGAAAAGTCATTTAAGTATAACATAAACGTGCAACAAAAAATTAACTACACCTTTTGCGTAGTTAATAAATGTCAATGATCTTTAACATAAAAACAAATTTTCATGCAAACAAGAAAAAAATAGATAAATAAATAGATAATCTCGATGAAAAACACTAACAATCAACAAAAAAAAACATGACATGATAAGATAAAGGTTGTGCTAAATCAGATCTACCCAGACATTAAGCAGTGTTTCAAGTATAATTAAAATTCAACACATACACGTATCCGGAGAGTATCTGAAAAATTCTTCCTGAAATAAAACAACGGCAGTAGAATACCGAAGGAACAAAGCACAAGATTACACAAATCAAAGTCCAGAGACAAGGCAAAAGCAAGAACACCAAAAGACGGAAGACCAAAGACACCCATGCCCACAAAACACACGAACATTACATATACAACACAAAAAACTAAAGCACTAACAGTGTAAACTCTCAATAAACAAGAGTGACATCAGGTGCTCCGGAAGGGTAAGCATGACCTGCTCTGTGCACACCACCCGTCTTATTGTCAGTGGGTCAATCCAGTGTAAAGTCAAAACCGATTTTCTTTAAAAAAAATGGTAGTTCCTACCCATCTCCCCAAAACAACAACAAAAACAACCTCCGGCACCATGGCACTGTCAATACTTCCACCAACTATTGGATTGGTGAGTTTGTCCATATTACTAGTAAATCATTCCAACGAGACGGTGGGGCTTATTGAAATTTGGAAAAGACAGGAGAAAAACTAGGCGACGGACATATAAATAAGATGGGGTATAAATAAGAAAAAATGACAGGGAGGGGCGGGGAAATTTCTTGTGTTCTCAAAACAAGAGTAACAGTATGACAACTGAATTGACGCCATGCCACCTTGACAGTTTCGTTGAGGACATTGAAATATGAACAATTTCCTTTTGATAACCCCCAAAACATCAAGACATTTATCAAATAGTTTCAACCTACCTTATCACACTATAATATGATGCTGAATTTTGTTTCAATGTGACATTTTCACTACTTCCAATAGACGTTCCTTCCTTCGTTCCTTAGCGTAACCGTCATCATACATTTGAATGAATAGAGTGACGTCACGTAAGTGACCGCGTCATGCATAAAAATTCGACAAAAAAATAGTCCATAGTTTTTCACTTTTGAACGAAAGTTGTTGCAAGACAAATCGTAAACAAGTAATAATAACTTAACAAAAAAGTAATTTAGTTTGGATTCCATTGTGGAATTACCGATAAATAACTAAATACCGAAGTTACTATGAATTTTGATTCTGCATATGCGCATTTCCACAACTTATGTCTCTTCAGTGCAGATAAAATCTAAACGTTTGGAAGACCGTAAAGTCAAAGATGTTTAAAAACTGATATAGAACAAATTGCCAAATATGATCTGAATAGAAAGCCAAAATCAGCTAAGGACAGAGCTTTGCATAAGGGAGATACTCCTTAGTAAAAAATTATTAGTATTTTGTTCGCTCGACAAGAATTATCACTTACAAATCAGATTCGCCCTACGGACTCATCTGATATGGACCTGATAATCCTTGTCTCGCGAACAAAAAAACTAATAATTAATATTTGCAATTGTTTTGATATAATCTGCACTGATGAGACTTGTTGTCGAAATGGCCATATGCAGAATATAAATTAAATGCAATTTTGGTTACTTCATTGGAACAAAATTTGTTTAAAAAATATTAATCATTTTGGCTTGAATCATCTGCCTGTGATGTATTTTCTATCTTTTTTTATCAATCCAAATCCAAAGTCTAAGTCTTTTTATATTAAATATTAATTTTTTGTTGATTCTAGTGGGATTTGAACCCCTTCTGTCAAGGTTGTAAGGGTTCAAAAGTCTGATACGCTACCGCTAGACCAGCGGAGACTTGTTAAAATTTCGGTTAATTAATATACTTAAGTGTCACATTACGTGTCAAAATAAATTTGTGGTTCACTATATTTTACATCCCTTTGGTCTCCCACAGAGATGGCGTGGGCAGTGCAATCTGTCTGTAATATCTGTTCATTCGAAGAACAGTCAAATCCGTCGGTGGGAAGGCAATCTCGATATTCATTTCTCTAATTCCAACCCCGTTAGGTTCCTACGATAGACCGTTATATATATAATGTGTGTGTGTGTGTGTGTGTGTGTGTGTGTGTGTGTGTGTCTAAAGTGATATACAACAACAAAAAAGGTAAGTATAGAACAATTTAGTCAATAAAAGTCCTAAATTGATCAAATGACGAATATTTCGCTAGACCTACTAGCTTTGTCAGCGTCTCTGATAATCTGATAACTTATCGTAAAAAATTAGATGTAGGTTTTTACGATAAATTATCAGATTATCAGAGACGCTAAAAAAGCTAGTAGGTATATACTACTATATATATAATCGTCTATGGGTATCGGCAAACCTTAACGGTTTACTGAAAAAGCTGGATAAGCATTTAATATGCTTATACGAGCCCTTAAAAGTTAATCATATATTCGTAAAGTTAAGAGACAAACAGAGGGCAAGTAGTGATAAATGAATGACGGATACACCATTCCTCTGCAGAACTTGTATACTAATCTAAAATTGAAAAGCAAAGTAAAAACATAGCAAACTTCCCAGTTTGGTTAAAAGGATAATGTGAATTCAGTTGCCGAAATAATCTACATGCAGTATCTGAATTTACATCGATTATTCTAGACAGGGGAGTTTGCGATGTTTTTTACTCCGTTTGTCAATCTTACATTAGCATATCAGTTCCGCAGAGAAATGGTGTATCCGTTAATCATTTCTCACTACAGGCCCTCTGTTTGTTCCTTACCTTAGACGAATATATATATACATATATATAGTTATAATGCAATCGATACCGAAAACATCAATATAATTAGAAATGACGTGTAATTGTAAACACAAACACGTGCTTCCCATTTCTAAATAAATGTTCCATCTACGATCAGATGAACTTTTTCATTATACATAACATAACATCAATACTTTCCAATAACAAAATAAAGTTTAATCATCATTGATATTTTGACATCACCCTCGAACATGATTTGTTTGTCCAATTTTTGCTTACGTGGAATTATTTTAACCTCATTATCTAGCAGCATTGGTATCCATTAATTGAATGAATCGGTATTTAGGCGACTTCGATCGCCGGGCTGTTTGTCCATCATCTATCACTTGTATACCTACTTTAAAATTTTCTGAGGAGGATGATTATATTTTAACATTGCATTTTATTATTTGTTTTCACGAGGTAAATTTAAGCAACTAAAATGCTGGAGTTTGTACTTTTCATTTAAATTACAACTTAACCATATTATTTCCCAAATTTTAACTTTATAAGACACTGAGATTGATATTAATTGAAAAAAAAATGTCGAAGTACGAAGGGAGAAATTTTAAAAGCTGTTACCTTTTTCATTTGTTTTATAAGAATTTTCCTTTAGAAACTATAAGAGAGAAAAAAAGTTATACGTTACATTTTAGTAATTTGGTTTTGAATTTTGAAACCTTTTGTAATGTATGTGCAACACTATAAGAAATAGTGGCTGAGTATGAGTTCCAGAATCGATAACATTGGAAGGGACAACTTTTTCAATTAGTTACATTTTATATTGCTCCCTTTTCATTGAAGCGTATTGTGTTTGTTTAAATGTATTGTCTTTTCCAAATTTCTTAAGTTTAATAAGATAAAATTTTTGATGGTTTTATTTCATGTTCACAGTTTTGGCCTCTAAATTTATAAAAAAATTGTTTTACGTTAGAAAGATGATAATTTTATTTGCTGACATGTACAGCGCGACAGACTAAACTGAAAACTATTTTTCGCGAATGATTATTTTCGCTATCTTTGCAAATGTGAAAACTTCTCTACAATAAACCGTCGCGAATATTTTTACTGTAATACAAATACATCATCAGAAATAAAAATCTATCTACAAGAGACAAATGTGAGATAAAGTATTCACGAAAATATGTTGGCTTCCAGTATTTTATTGAAGTTGTATTTAATTTGATGAACGTATCCCTTTTTTATCAGACGTTAATTATTTTTACCCTGCGTGTCTTAGATTTTAAAATAAAAGCAGGTATCAAGTTTAATATGTGAAAATGTTCAGCAAGGGTTATAAATTTCTCCTTGTTCTATTTCTATGGAGACTTATTTCGGTGCCAAGTCCTGCTGACATGAGTTCCTATCTTTGTTTGCGATTTTTTTTGTGCAGTTCCTTGGTACATTGTGAGATTTCGGCCATTGCAGGTGTTTTCTTTTATCCTTTTTATTTTATTTTTGTACTATTAGGATTTTCACATCCCTCCAAAGAGTTCGTACACTATTTCTCATTCACTACTCATATAATTACATAACCATATTTTTCTCAAGGAATGGTAGATGCAGGAGTTAATTGATTGAGTAAACAATATGAACTGACATATCATCATGTTGTACGGTCAATCCAACGTCTAGATATCATTGAACTCTTTTGGTAAATGAATAAACAACCTGGCTCCGAACAATGAATTCTATCCTTTTAACATGAAAGAGAAAATGCGTATTTTTTATCGTTCAAGTCGATTCATAATATTCAACGTAAGTTTTTGTGTTTAACAGTCAAAATCAGGCAGCTGTGTCAAAAAATAAAACGATATTTTACGTGTGACCCTAAGTTCTATGGTAGCCATCACGAGTTGTTTGTCAAGCATAATGCAACTGTAACGATGCTCCAACTTGTAACTGACTTGCTATCTACCAGTCCACTGAGTCCTCTGCACTTAGCTATCAGACTTGACCTGTCTCTTGTTTTCTAAAATAAGGGAGAATCTTACGTTGTGTCCTTAAGCGCTCTCATTCTCTACGAAAGTCATGTGGACATGTCAAGGTTATATTTATTAGATTTATGTCATTTAAAGGGTAATCAGAATTGAATTCCGTTTTACTACATTTGATGGCATTCAGGAAATCCAACTGAAAAAGTATTTAATAACAAAATACCGAAGGTACGGTAAATACAGCTGCAATACATAGCCATGAATGAGCTAATGACTAATACATGAACGGAAAACATGTCGATGGTTACAGGATAAATGTCATATTTATAAATTTTAAGATTTTTGATTTTTTGTGAGATGCAAAGTTATCGTGTACTTGAGAGAATATGCTTTCAAATTGTTGAATTTTCCATTTTTTTTTTGCAAGATTCAAGATTTTTATGTACTCAAGACAGAATACACTGTAACGTGAGAATTGAAAGTAAACAATGCATGTGATAGGTCTAATAAACAATATAGAAAATTCTTTAGGACAAAATTAATAATAATACAATGTGAATGAAACGATGATAAAAATTGTATATCATCCTAATATAATAATATATAATTAACACAACAAAATATTATTAGAGCAATGGTTATAATAAACATCATAATAAATGTACAATTTTGTTTAGAAATATTGATACTTAATCCAATACCCTTTTGTTACACAATGATAACATACCTTTAAGTTTTGTTTCGTACTAGTAACGGGGAGTATATTTGTTCCTTTCTATTTTGATTGCCTCGTGTTGACATACAAATAAATAGTGAAAATTCATCTCCAATCCCTTTAAAACATAAATTGCATGTACGATTTTCACGAACTGTATTTTGCCAGCGTCCAGTTTCGACTGGAAAGTTTATATTTGAACAGCAAAATTTAGTTATCATAATACTACGTTTTCTCATTAATCTTAGTAAATAGTTCTGTAATTCAAAGTCTGACAAAAATATGCTATAAAACGCACCCCTTGAGAGTTCACACTGTTAGTGCTTTAGTTTTTTTGTGTTGTATATGTAGTGTTTATGTGTTTTGTGGGCAATGTGGTGTGTTTGGTCTTCCGTCTTCTGATGTTCTTGCTTTTGCCTTGTCTCTGGACTTTGATTAATGTAATCTTGTGCTTTGTTCCTTCGGTATTCTACTGCCGTTGTCTTGAAGAATTGTCAATATCACTATTCCATTTTTGCACGAATTGGTCCCGTAATATCTTTTTAACAAGAAACTTAATTTCGGTATAATCCAAACTTTTTTGACAAAATTCCAGACAAAACTAAAACCCGTGTTGTCCAATATAGATTTTACAAAGCTAAGTCATTTTGACTTACATTTTCCTGATGTATGCATTTGAGGTAAAAATGTAAACAGCTTTCCTGATAATCTATCACTGTTATGTATTAGTTTCACCCAAAAATTTAACATTCTTACTTTTATGTTTACATCTATCGGATATCTTCCAATTTCACCGTATACCTTGAAGGAAGGAGTGCTAGATCTAACATGCGAAATTCTTTTCAAGAATTGGAGATGGATTTTTTCAATGATATCAATATTTTCGAATCCCCAAGTTTCCGAAGAATACAACAGAATTGACTGAACATAGTAACATTTATTTAACTCTTTTCTATAAATTTTCTGGTTACCTTTAATTTAGATTTACTTTCCTCATTTTTAAAAATATTGTGCTTTTTCTTAGATTTATGCAATTCCTTTCTCTTTATATGACATGATGAGTTAAACCAATGCTGTACATTCTTATTTGAAGTCTTTTGATACACCATCTGACCACCTGATTATAGTGCCCACGTGTAATGATTGTATTATGCCAAAACAATCGACTTGACGAGTTCCCTGTGATTGTTTACATGTTACGATTGTCTTCTAGTCATCTTTTTTTTTTGTTAGGCAATGGATGATAGCGATTGTGAGAACACTTTGTCAGATATTTTTGTTTGTTGGCGATTTCGTATCAATGAACAAAAGATACATGAATAAAGTTTTGTCCGACATCTAGCAATGAATCATCTCAAACCAGTATTATGTACTGTCTTGAACTTAATATAAGGTATAAGCAAAGCTCATTATTGAAGTCCTCGTGGTGACTTCAAGGTAAAGAAAAACAAGAAAAGCGTTGTTTTATTGCTTGGTTTTCCATGTATCTGTAGAGACTTCATATCCTTTATTTGTAAATTTGATGAGTTTGTCTTGCTTAAACGACATTAGTCCTCGTATTTCCTCAACTAAAGTCATATATGTATTTCATATTATTTTTCAAATAATTTTGAAAACTAGATGTTAGATACAAAATGTCTATTTTATATTGGTTTTGTCTACGGCTTAGAAAATGACAGATATTTCAACTTAATATTTAGCTGGCTGTGTGACGGGTGCCACATTAGGAGCAAATCATGTTATCTCATCCGGAGCAGCTGATGATTATTCGAGTTGTTGTATTGGTTCTAACCATTGTTTTTGGTTCATTTGTTTTGTTTTTGTAAGGTTGTCTCAATATGAATTGCCATATTTTGTTGTTTTCATTTTAGAATTTCCTCTTTTTACTTCGGTATTAATTTGCCAATGTACTCGAAAAAATGTTACCCTTTTTGGTGTAGTTCTGTATCATCTGTATTCAAAAATACTGTTTAACTACTAGTAATTGGTCTGAATAGACATAAATTGGCCACATGCAGAATCTAAATTTACAATAAATTCGGTATTTTGTGGTTTGATCATTTTAAATCAAACCTTTTCAATCAATTCTATCAATACATGGTAAACAAGCAATGAAACAACGCTTTTATTGTTGATCGTTATTTTGAAGTCACCACGAGGCCTTTAACAATATGTGTACATATTGTCAACAGATTGTGCATCTTTTGAGCTACAAAGCAGCTAAATCCTTCCATATAAGGCATATAATGTTGGTAGCCTACAAAATGCTGACAATTCCTGGTTTAAGACCAGGCATGCCTTGACAATCATAACCAACATCGGGGTAAAACGGGTCGATAATCTTTGATTTAGTACTGATATTTTTCATATTTATTCAGCATTCAAATACAAACTAACGATCAACTTATATATTGAGAAAATATGCAGTTAGTTTCGATCTAGATATGTAATATATTGTATATTTTGAGTACAGCTGTATTGATTGTACATTTCCAAGAAAGGGTGGATCAGAATCCAAAACATCAAATAAAACAGCAAATAATTTAATTGTGATGAAAAATTTATCCTTTTGGAAAATATATATGCAATATAAATAGAGGACAATCGTGCTTGTTGTTGTTGTCATTTTCGTAATAAGATTTTAAAAAATCTGTGGCCATGTTTGGTTTATTAAACATTTTAAAGTTTTGTATTCAATATTTTTTATGGCATTTCGAAAATAAGTCATTATTTTCTGACAAAGAAATCACTGTTCATCGACCCGACACACAACTGTTGAAAATGCAGTTTCGCTGTCATCCTAAACTTGATTCAATATCCCGAAGTAAATGTTTGTCGAAATTGGCAAAGTCAAAAGTGTATCCTAACCTGAAGAAGGCTTTAAGTTTCCTTTGACTTATATCTTTACTTTCAATCAAGTCATAGTTAATTATGATAATTTGTCTATTAAAGCATGTTTTCCAGTTATTCCATATTTGATTCCACTCCGTCATTTGAAACTGCGAGTGGAGAAAACTTTGACTCAATACGATAATAAATGATTGACAGTTTGTAATAGATTTTCTAATTTGATCAATGTGTATATCTCCAAACTGAAAATCTCTCAGAGGTAAACAAATCTTGTATCCATGATTTTTGTTTCTTGTATCCATTGTTTTTCCTCTACCGGATTTGACTTTACTACCGGAGTTGACATGTTCAACACGGCGGGTGTCTTATAAGAAGCAGGAGATGCTTACTCTACCGGTGCACCTGATCTCACCCATGGTTTTTATTGGGTCCGTGTTGTTCATTTTTGTATATGTGCGTGTCTTCATTTTCTTTTCTGTGTCATGCTCATGTTATGTCTTCGTTTTTTTGTTTTTCCGACGTTGCCATTGTCCTTGGATTGTTCTTTTTAGACTGACGGTTCGGTTCTCACTTACTTTTCAAAGAACTTAATACAATCATTCACAATCCATCCTCTGATTACGTCATTATCTGCGTCAAATGCAGTGTAAATATCAAACTCATAATTTCGTTGAAGACTACTTTCTTGTGTCAAATGAAAACGAATTCTTCTGTATATGATATAAATTTCATAATAAAAATAGTATATTAAAACAGAAAACATAAGAATAATCACTGAGACAACGGGTATAACATGGTTCAAATAGTTTTCAGTTTTAGGACAAAGATCATTTTTTGTCATCAACGATATAGGCTTACCGGAAATCCCCTTTTCAGATTTGCAATATATGATATTTCCCATGCATTGTACTGGCGTCTGCCTTTCAAGCCAGTATTTTAGCCACTGCATGTCGTAAGTGCATTTTAGTGTTAGAATACCAAATATAAGATTGCATGGATTTTTATATCGTATAGAAGGATGAAGAGAAATAATCCTGTTGTGCTCCAAATTGATAAACTTGATGTTTGTTATGCGGAAGATAAAACTATCCACTGTGATGATCTGGTTATATGATAGATCAAGCCATGTTGTACTGTATAAATAATCGTGTTTTGTAACTTTCCTGATGAAGTTGTGACTGAGGTCGATGTGAAGTCAGGAACTGCTTTCATCATGCTATTTCGATCAATTGATGAACAGTTTATTACTACACGTTGTTTAGATGGCTGTCTAAAACAATAACATTCCGGTGGACATTTTTCTTTTAATGTTAAATTGCATATCAACTGATGTTCTTTAATGTAAACCAAATCTTGTCCTTTTAATTCTGGTGGACCCTCACAAATAATTTGCTTTTCCATTCCTTTAAAGTTCTTGATTGCTAATTTCAAAACTTTTGCATAGTATATAAAACGACAATCACAAAACCATGGATTATATTTGGGCATTATCCTATACCTGAGTGAAAGTGATTTGATGTCGAATTGAAGAAAGGAAAGGTCCGGTGCGACAGAAAATTTATTGTTGTAAAAATTTATCACACCACCAGCTTTTGAACTGAGAGTCCCTTTTCTTTCTAATTCATTTGTTATCTTTGAAATATAATTCCAACTTAAATCTACGAAATAGAAGCAAAAATTTAAAAAGTTCGAAATATCAAAACTTTTCAGTTGATTACCTACTAAACTTAAGTACATCAGAGAACCAGGTCTAAAATTTAGGGTTTCAGGTTCAATGTATTTTATTCTATTGAATGACAGATCGAGAACACGTAGACTTGCAGAACCTTGGAAAGTAAATGAGCACAATCTTTTAATTTTATTCCTTGATAAACTTAAAGTATCGAGATTCTTTATCAAAGAAATATTAACAATGTGATCAATGTAATTTTCATCTAAATGTACTTCTGCAACTGACGGAAGCTTGTATAGATTAACAGGAAATGCGGTTATGTTTTTATTCCGGTGTGAGTAAACGTACACCAATATATGTGTTGAGCTGACATTTATTTGGTTTTTGATTTGATCAGTAGTGTTAATATCTAAATAATGTATCACATGAGAGTATTTACGAAATGTCCAATACGGTCTTGCATACCTAGTGCAACATACAAGAAGTTTATCAGAGTTTGAAAAAGCACGCATGTAGCATGGGAACTTTCCTTTACAACAGTTTGGACAAAACAGTACTTTGCTTTCCACTGTATCATCTGTCCACGAAAAGTGATTAGGTACTTGTAACTCTGAGAATTCGTAGATGTTCAACACAAAAACGGCAACAATAAGACGCAGCTGCAATATAACTGTGTAAACCTGTAAAGAAATAAAATGATTAACATATCAACAACACAAACAAACAGGTTCACAGCATACATTTCTAGTCAATTGTAATACTCTTGAAAAACAAGTGCTTTAGTTTATATATGTTATGTATCAAGTACTTTCATTTCATAGGGGGGGGGGGCGTTGATTCACTTATCTTTTTGTTGATTTTTTTTCACGTGTGTGTGTGTGTGTGTGTGTGTGTGCGCTTTTTTTCTTTTTTCCTTTTTTTTTAATTTCTATTGTTTTTTTTCTTTCTTTCATTTTCTATTCATTTTTCCTTTTAAGATTCAGTATCTGTATTAATATGTGTTTTAATTTATTATTAAATATGATTGCATCCAGCATCCATGTTACAAAATCCATTATTTCAAATAGTCATTTTCGGTTTTACAAACTATTTTACAGGACAAAATGTCTACAATTTGCTACAGCCTTTCTGAGTAGTTATTCTGTCAAACTGCTGATGTTTGACAGGACGAGTACGACAATATAACTAGACTGTAAGACATATCGAAATGCGCATATGCAGAAACGAAATTCACAGTAACTTCGGTATTTGTTATTTTTTACCACTGGGCTGATGCCACTGCTGGTGGACTGTTTGTGTTCGAGAGTATTTACCATCCCAGTAGGCAGTACTTCGGTGCTGGATAGAAAACTGATTGTGGTTGAAAACTTGCAATATCAAAATTTAAGAAAATTCTGTTTAAACCTTACCCCCTTCTGCATTGCTCTGTCCTTAGATGATTTTGGCTTTCCTTTTTAAATAATTCGAAATAAGTTGTATGTAAGATTTTGCACATATTTCGATTTATGCATTTCCAAAAAAAACTTACCATGATTTTTAGACATTCAAAAAACGACAGCGTCTCGTCTTCCAGTAAAATGCATTCTGCAGGATGTTGATGTAAGACAATACAAGTATATACTTCCGAACAAAAGTGATTGGTATAATAGTTGATATAAGAAAGTAAACATATAAAATACGAATGTTGATATTGATAGTTTTATCTTATATATCTTTCTTTTATATAAAATATCTTTCCATATTTTGTCAGTTCATATATTTAAAATCAAGATTAATCAACAATCTTGCAAATGTCCAGAATATTACTTCGTTGGTTCAAGACTTGGTCAGATTCTGCACACCAGGTTTAGACTTGGAAGTAGTTCTCTTAATGAACATCTTTTCAGTCGCAACCTTGTAGAATCCCTAAATTGTACTTGTGGACAAACTGAAACGTTTGCCCATTTTTTACTTAATTGCCAAAATTATCTTAACATACGTAACGAATTGATTTTTACGATAAAATGTATAATATAAATTCGAGACTTCTTTTATTTGGTTCAGTTGTCCTTAATTTAGACCAAAATAGCGAGATTTTCCTAAAGGTTCAAAAATTCATTATAAAAGGTTTATTACTTGAAATAGATTAAAATTGCTTTTACTTAATTAGATCATTTCATCCATATAGTATGAAAATGAAAAGAAATGGAGTAAATGTCAAGGAGACAACATCCCATATCCACGTTAAAACGACCCAAAACAAAGCATCTAGGGGTCGCCGTACGGTCTTCAACACAGTGAGGAACCTCACATCATATAGCAAGCCCTAAATTTCCCCAAAAAGGCAAAAAAAAGTGAATAAATCAATGGAAACAAACCACATCCAATACCCGAATATCAAGAAACTAAAATTTTATAAGATGACAAGGACAAGCCAATGACCAACATATTCCTGACTTGAGACTGGCACAAAAGCTGCGGTGGGGTTAAACTCGTTTTCTTGGATCCAAAACCTCCCTATGTGTGATGAATGGCTAAAAAGTAAATGCACAAAAAGACTCACAGTAAAAATTAGAAAAAGTCCAACTTATTGAGACGAGTACCCTTACAATGAATTACATAAAACATGAAGAAAATACATACGGGTACTCTCCGGAAAAATGCTAGCAGTTACTGAAAGCTAGCTAGGGACATAATTTCCGTTGACTATTATATCAAGCCTTCTTACATATGAAACTTAAATTGAAATACTTCTAAATACATTTCGAATAACAACATTATCAATTATAAAAGAAGAACATGATGCCTTGCAATGCCAAATACTGCCAATATGAAAAATTGTTTAAATTTAGTTATGATGTAAAGAATTTAGAAGCTGATTAATATTTTTGCAAACAAAATCCAGAAGTAAAGATTTAACAATAATGCTGTATTTATATCCTTTATGAATAAGTTTGTTCAACCGATTAATAAGTTTGAAACGACATTTTTTTAATTTATGCGCTTTGTAAATGATATTTCTATAGAAGTTTGGATGTGAAATGCCCAGTATAAGAGCCCTACATGTAGAACCAAATTTTTTGAATAAGTCAATGTATTTATAATAAAATTTAGAGATTGTTTTTATCAATTTTTGATATCTAAACCCTTGATGTACAAGTTTTTCAGTTGGACAAAGATTTCGTCGTTGAAGTCAGAAACATCACTACATACTCGTGCATATCAAACAAGTTGTGAAATTTAGACCCCATAAGAAGGGGCTAACGAAACGTCGAGATCGGGACAACTGACTATAGGAAAGGAGAAATCATCCCTTTTGTCATAAACTTTAGTGTTTACCTTTCCTTGGTTTATTGATATGTCAAGATCAAGAAAAGGAGTATGATCACTGCTGCTATTGGATTATTTAAAGTAAGCTCAACAAAATAAATTTCAATAAATTTCATCTGTAAATTTAGAAAATTCAGGATTATCAAAAGCCAAAATATCGTCCAAATATCTATATGTATTGTTTAAAAAATCCACTAAATGCTGTAAGAAAGGGAGGGGTCTTTTTGAATTTTTGCCATGAATAGTGATTCGTAGCAATGAAGAATTAAATCTGTACGGTGGTATATTAAGAACACAAAATTTTATTTTTTTTAATATTATGTCGAGCGCTCGACTTATTATGTCGAGCCCTCGACTTATTATGTCGAGCCCTGGACTTATTATCTCGAGCTCTCGACTTATTATCTCGAGCTCTCGACTTATTATCTCGAACTCTCGACTTATTATTTCGAGCGCTCGACTTATTATCTCGAGCTCTCGACTTATTATCTCGAGCTCTCGACTTATTATTTCGAGTGCTCGACTTATTATCTCGAGCTCTCGACATATTATGTCGGGCTCTCGACTTATAATGTCGAGCGCTCGACTTATTATGCCGAGCGCTCGACTTATTTTTTTGCAATTCCGGATTCTTTGTAGATTGAAATGATTTTAATATATGTGTAAAAAAAAAATCGTTGCCCGGTTGTCCCTCCCACCTTGATTCTTTCTGTTTGCTTTCAGAATAATGTTTGACACCAGAGTCATTATACAGAAAGCCCGGCCACCAACAACTGTAGGCAAAGAAAAGGGCCACGCTCTGTGAAGAATAAAGATCCCTTCTATATATTTCGATATTGAAGAGCAGGCCTTTGGGACCGTATAAGAGCCTAAATTTCCAATCCTGCTCGTTGCCCGGTTGTCCCTCCCGCCTTTGTTCTTTCTATCCACTCGGCAATATTTTAGCTATATCAAGACGAGAGCAAGTATATTCAATTCAAACATTAATCTGAAAGAAAACAGAATGAATCAAGGTGGGAAGGACAACCGGGCAACGATTTTTGACTACCACTGGAAAATGGATCTACTCTTCAGTATCGAAATATAGAAGGGATCTTTATTCTGCACAGAGCGTGACCATTGCTACCCCGTCGCCAGCAACAAGGTATTCCCCTATCAACCACGGGGGATGCCGCCAACCCCGAAGCAGCTCTGTACACGGAGGAAGCCCCTGATCCACTGGCTAAAATGCCGGGTCATGTATACGACGTTACAAATGTATTAAATATCATTTCAATCTACAAAGAATCCGGAATTGGAAAAAAATATGTCGAGCGCTCGACATATAATTAGTCGAGAGCTCGACATAATAAGTCGAGCGCTCGACATAATACTATTTTTTTACCTTTGTCCTTAAGACAATCTATTTACCAAAGTTTGTCTTTTAAGGAGACGGATTTATATAAGCTGATTCCAGCTTGTTTATGAATCCTAATTTACTGTAATGATTTTATGTGTGATGTATGTTTGTATATGTGTTATGAATCGAAAATAAAATTATGTTTAAACTAAAATACAAATGTTGTTTAATAATTTTGTCTTATTTTCATTTGAAACCAGCGACCTTTAGTAAACTGAATTTCGTTTAATTCGATTGAGTTCATTTGATTTAAAAGTCTACCACGTTCCATTTTATTAGTAGTATACCTTTTTGTGGCTATTCATGCGTTCAACTAGAATTACAACAAAATATAATCATTTCAGGTTTCAAACAACGAATAAACGAATAAGCTTATGGAAAAGAGACGTCACAGAACAAACTGAAACATCTACTTGAACTGGACTAAAATACACCTGATGAGTTTGAAACAGACAAGATATGATTTGAAAATCAATGCAATATATTGTTTAATAAGAAAAAACTTTGACAAATTATCGTCCGGTGTATTTTCAAGGTAAATTTCAATTGAATCAAAGGGCACCTATAGTTCGCCAGTATTCCATAATTGGGTAGCTTTTCAGATTTTCAAAATCTTATCATATTTGACAATTTTTTGGGGATAGATTTTGTCAGATCTTTTACTAAAATTACTGTATGACAACAAACACTTCCACCAATGTGAAACATAGTTAAATATTGGGCCCTGTGGTTATTTCCTCTTAAAATACCCAAGCAAATATAGGAAGAACCTTTTATAAAGATGGTTGTTTAATTTCAACAAATACGGCCACATAGATATTATTGGAAAAACAAATATTGATAATTGAAATTACTGGAACGAATTAAACTAAACTGTACTGCAACTTTGTATAAAAAAGCATTGCAACTACAGTAAAACATGTTTTCCGTTCGAAGGAAAGCATTTTAAGCCATTTTCTCTAAAAGTATTAAGAACGTTTGTTTTGAAATTCTTATCTGGATGCTTACCTAGCGTCCTCATTATAAATGAAAATGAAATGGTTTATATAATAACCGGAAAGATTTTTTTCTTTTTTGATGTGCTTTAGTTTATTTGCAATTTGACAAGAGCAGAACATACACCTCTTGTTTTACTGTTATGCGGCAGCTGACATTGTAAAATGCAACTATGTTCTAATTCGTCTTACCTAAACGAACTGAAAGCATTTATAAAATACAAATAAACCTGTTTAGATGATCAACTCACCAGAGTGTGGAGTAATTAAGCTTAATCACAATTAAATTTGATAATACAGAGCACAGCTCCACCGCTGTAAATGGTATAAAAAGGGATAACAGGAAAAATCTACAATGGCTAAAAACTTCAATTACATGCTACAATCTGCCGAGGAACTACACAGGAAAAACACAAATAGGAGAAAAGACATACGTAAACAATGATAAGAACTCGGAACAGCGGTACCATCAATAAGTATACAGAGTCTAAAAATACAAAAACAATTTACAGCAAACATAAATATTGAATGAAAGTCCATATAAACCATTAAAATGGTTAATGAAATATGAAACAAGATGGGTTGGTGGGGCTGGGTCTACATATCGAACCTAAATCGCCGAACAGCAGTTTATACTTCAAAGGAAAATCTTTTCCTGCCTAAACAGTCCGTGCTTTTGACATTTGAAACTTCATTTGTATGTCTACCCAAAATACGACAAAGTTTAATCCAAAAGACAAGTATATATCTATCAGGTATCGCCTGGTTACTGGAAGCTATATTTTTATATAGCTTAGGTAGCCGAGCGGTCTATGGTGTTGGACGAAGTGCAGGCGGTGTTGCCACAGATGTCATAACAACGATAGTTCGAGTCCAACAGAGGGAACAACCATATATTTGCAGACACAAATTTGCAGATCTAACAATCAAGTGCTGATTTTCGGACGAATATCATTATATATTATGATATGGATTGTACGATTGCTATTATTATTATTATTTTTATAAAAAAAAATAAACGTCAAGAGGATGATAAGATTTTATTGTGTTATATTATTTTTTTTCTGGGGGTAATTTTTAGCAATCAAAATACTGGAATTTGTACTTTTCATTTATATTACAACTTCCCCAAATTCTGCCCTAGATTTCAATATTCTAAGACATTGAAGTTGGCATCTATTGAAAAAATGTCGAGGGATAAACTTTGTAAGCTGTTATCTCTTTTCATTTATATTATAAGAATTTTCCTTCAGAAACCATAAGAGAGAAAAAGACTATACGTTACATTTTAGTTATTTAGTTACATTTAAGTTATTTGACTTTGAATTTTGAAACCTTTTGTATTGTAACATGCAATGCTATAAGAAAGTGGCTAAGTATAAGTTCCAGAATTGATCAAATTGGCAGGGACAACTTATTCAATTAGTTACATTTTGCATTTCTCCCTTTTCATTTAAGAGTATGGTGTTTGTTTGAATATATTGTCTCCTTCCAAATCTTAACCAGAAAGATAGTAAGTTTTTTAGGGTTTTATTTTATGTTTCAAAGTTTTGGCCATCAAATCTATCAAAGCTTTGCTTTACATTTTAAAACCTTTAACAAAATATGATAATTTTATTGCTGACATATAGAGCGTGACAGGCTAATGAAAATTATTTTTCCCGAATGATTTATTTTCGCTGTCTTTGCGAGTGTGAAAACGTTAGCAAATAAATCGTCGCGAATATTTCAACCTCTAATACAAATACATCATCTGAAACAAAAATCTATCTGCAAAGGACAAACGCGAGATAAATTATTCAAGAAAACATATTGGTTCACATTATTTTATTGAAGTTGTATTTTATTTAATGAAAGCATACCCGTTTAAATCAAATGTTAATTGTTTTCACCCTACGTGTCTTAGATTTTAAATTAACAGCAACTATCAAGTTTAATATGTAAAAATGTTCAGCAAGTGTTAAATTTCTTGTTTTATTTTCCATCAAGATTTATTTCGGTACCAAGTCCAGTTGATTGGAATACCTACCGTTGTCTTTTGTCTTTTATTATATTTTTTTTCATTAATTTTTTTTGTGCAGTTTTAGGTAAATTGTGGAATGTTGTTTTTTTTTTTTTTTTTTTTTTTTTTTTTTTTTTTTTGNAGATGTCACCTGTTTTTCTTTTATCTTATTTTTGTATTTTTAAGATTTTAACAGTTTTCTTGCATTTTTGGAATTTAACGTTTCTTTGTTATAGGAAATCCCTGTGAAGGGTTCTTGCACTATTCTCATTCACTTCTCTTATAATTACAAAACCATAATTTTCTAAAGAATTTTGTAGATGCAGAACTAATTAATTAATTAATCAATGATCTTAAACAATATGAACTGTATTCCTATTCATTTCTTGACGCTGTCAAAACGCCTTAATTAGTATGTATTAATATATCTTTTTTTAATCTGAGTCAGTCTTTCACATAAAAAACACAATATTTATCGACGTAGATAATCAAATTGTTCAACACGCAGTTTTTAATAATAAATTATTAGCATTAGACTCTGCAGCCGGACATTACTGAGATACTGTGTAGGTTAAGATTAAGGAATCAATTTCGAACTCTCAACACGGCGGGGTCTTATAAGAGGCAGGAGATGCTAACTCTACCAGTGCACCTGATCTCACCCATGTTTTTTATTGGGTCCGTGTTGTTCATGTTTGTGTGTGTGTGTCTTCATTTTTCTTTTCTGTGCCGTACCCATTTTGTGTCTCTGGTTTTTCCCCTTTTTTTGTTTCTGGTGTTGCTATTGTCCTTGGATTGTTCGCTATTGGATTGACGGTTCGGTTCTCACTTACTTCTCGACGATTCTAGCAATCTTATTTCATTCAATTTTCTTAAAATATGGAGCAAATATACTCAGAACCACCTTTGTTTCAAACTGTTGACAAAAGTGTTTAGAAAATTTTACTTCATCATTTTCTTGCAAAGGAGTTTGATATGTTGCGAAATACAAAAATCATCAAATTTAGCATAGAATATGTATGAAAAGAAAGATTTTGAAGCAGCGGTTTAATCTCAGTATTTAAAAATGACAAAAAAAATTCAGTGTTTTGAAAATAAAACTCCTTCAAAGGGAAACTGTGATGTAAAATTTTCAAAACACTGAATTGTTTTTGTCATTTTTAAAGACTGAGTTTAAACCGCTGATTAAACATCTAACTTTTCATACCTATTCTATGTTAAATTTGATGCTTTTTTTTATTTCGCAACATATTAAACTCCTTTACAAGGATATAATGAAGTAAAATTTGTAAAAACCACTGAACTGTTTTTGTCATTTCTAAAGAGATATTTCAAACCGCAGACTAAAAATTTTTATTTTTCATACCTTTTTAGTGCTAAAATTCATGAAGTTTTTGATTTTCGAATTATAAAACTCCTTTGAAAGGATATTATGATGTAAAATTTTCAAAACACTTAATTTTTTTTTTTTTTTTTTTTTTTTTTTTGTCATTTTTAAAGACTGAGATGCAACCGCTGCTTCAAAATCTTATTTTCATACCTATTATATGCAAAATTTGATGATTTTTGTATTTCGCAACATATCAAACTCCTTCTCAAGGATATTATGAATTAAAAGTTTCAAAACACTTAACTTTTTTGACATTTTTTAAGACTTAGTTTGTACGGCAGACTAAAGATTTTACATTTCATACTTTTTTAAATACTAAAATTCATAAAGTTTTTGCTTTGCGAATTATAAAACTCCTTCGAAAGGATATTATGAGATGTAAAATTTTCAAAACACTTAATAGGTTTTGTCATTTTTAAAGACTGAGTTTAAACTGCTAATTAAAAATCTTACTTTTCATACCTATTCTATGTTAAATTTTAAGATTTTTTTTATTTCGCAACATATCAAACTCCTTTGCAAGGATATAATGATGTAAAATTTTCAAAACACTTAACTTTTTTGTCATTTTTCAAGAGTAAGTTTATACCGCAGACTTAAAATTTAACTTTTCATACCTTTAAAATGCTAAAATTTATCAAGTTTTTGTTTCCTGAACCATAAAACTCCTTCGAAGGGATATTATGATGAAAAATTTTCAAAACACTGATTTTTTTTGTCTTATTTAAAGACTGAGTTTAAACCGCTACTTCAAAATCTTACTTTTCATACCTATTCTATGCTAAAGTAAGTGAGAACCGAACCGTCAATCAAAAGAACGAACAATCCATGGACAATGGCAACATCGGATACACTAAGAAACAAGGACACCACTTAAGCACGGGACAAAAAAGAAAAATGAAGACACGCATACAGATTAACAACACGGACCCAATAAAAACCATGGGTGAGATCAGGTGTACCGGTAGAGTAAGCATCTCCTGCTTCTTATAAGACACCCGTTGATGATTTTGGTATTTCGTAACATATCAAACTCCTTTGCAAGGATATAATGAAGTAAAATTTTCAAAACACTTAAATTTTTTTGACATTTTCAAAGAGTTACTATAAACCGCAGACTAAAAATTTTACTTTTCGTATCATTTTAATGCTAAAATTCATCAAGTTTTTGCTTTGCGAATTATAAAACTCCTTCCAAAGGATATTATGATGTAAAATTTTCATAAAACTGAATTGTTTTTGCCATTTTCAAAGACTGAGTTAAAACTGCTGATTACAAATCTTACTTTTCATACCTATTTTATGTTAAATTTGATGAGTTTTTTGTCATTCGCAATATATCAAACTCCTTCGTATGGATATAATGATGTAAAATTTTCAAAAACACTTAACTTTTTTGACATTTTTTAAGAGTTAGTTTAAATCGCTGACTTAAAGTTTTTCTTTTCATACCTTTTTAATGCTTAAATTTATGAAGTGTTTGATTTGCGAATTATTTAACTCCTTTGAAAGGAAATTATAGTGTAAAATTTTCGAAACACTGAATTGTTTTTGTCATTTTTAAAGACTGAGTTTAAACAACTAATTAAAAATCTAACTTTTCTATCTATTCTATGCTAAAATTGATGATTTTTTTTATTTCGCAACATATCAAACTCTTTCGAGAGGATATCATGAAGTAAAATTTTTAAAACACTTTATTAATTTTGTCATTTTTAAAGAGTAAGTTTAAACCGTAAACTTAAAATTATACTTTTAACCCCTCATAAATACTAAAATCCATGCGATTTCTAACTTTTCGAATTTTTAAACTCCTTGGAAAGGATATAAAACGCTGAATTGTTTTGATCATTTATAAGACTGGGTTTTTGTTTTTTTAACTGCTTATCAAATTATTTATTTTTCATATCAAATTTCATGATTTTTTTTAAATTTCGAAACAGAGTACACATTTATTTATATGAAATTAAAACAAACTTTGCTCTAGAGATTAGTTAAATTGAATATTCTTTTTAAACTAAGTCTAAAACGGCGATATTCACAACTTTTAACTGGTGAAGGTGAATATAGACAGTCGAGATCGAATCCTCCCATGATCTGAGAAATGTCACAGGCATAACTCTATTTGATTTTTAATTCATAATATCAAAATACATGAAATAATAAAAGATACGAAATTTCAATAAAAAAGAGAGAATTACAAGCGATAAACAGAATAAACGATTATGATTAGTTTAATTAAACCCTGAATACCGTTTTCCGTTTATGATTGGACGAACGTTAAATATCAAAAAGCGATTTCCGTTTCTCGCTTCTCATTGGCTAAAACTATAAATAACGTTCGTCCAATCAGAAACGGAAAACGGTATTCAGGGTTTAATTAAACCAATCAGAATCGTTTTTTTTCTGTTTTTCGCTTATACTTCTCTCTTTTTTATTCAAATTTCGTATCTTTTATTTATTTTCATATATTTTGATATTATAAATTAATTATCAAATAGATTTGTACCTTTGACAAATTTAGGTGCGAATGGATATCAGATTCGCGAGTCATGAGAGGATTCGATCTCGACTGTCTAAATTCACCTTCACCTAGTAAAAGTTGTGAAATATCGCCGTTTTAGACTAAGTTTAAAAAGAATATTCAATTTAACTAATCTATAGAGCAAAGATTTTTATTTTCATATAACTTGATGTGTACTGTGTTTCGAAATTAAAAAAAAATCATGAGATTTTGTATGAAAAATAAATAATTTGATAAGCAGTTAAAAAACAAAAACTCGGTCTTATAAATGATCAAAACAATTCAGTAATTTAAAACTTTTACTTCATCATATCCTTTCCAACGAGTTTTGTAATTTGGAAGTTAAAAATTTCATGAATTTTAGCATTTAAGAGGAATGGAAAGTATAATTTTAAGTTTACGGTTTAAACTTACTCTATAAAAATGACAAAAACAATAAAGTGTTTGAATATTTTACTTCATGATATCCTTTCGAAAGAGTTTGATATGTTGCGAAATACAAAAATTATCAAATTTAGCATAGAAAAGGCATGGAAAGTAAAATTTTGAAACAGCGGTTTAAACTCAGTCTTTAAAAATGACCCAAAAAAAATCAGTGTTTAAAAAAATTTAACATCATAATATCCTTTCGAAGGAGTTTTATAATTCAGGA
>MJUU01010599.1:14789-107573 GCA_002080025.1 Modiolus philippinarum | reverse complement strand
AATAAGTTGACAGTAACCCCGGTATACTTTACAAAAAATAAATAAAATTAAAATGAAAGATTTTCCCTATAGTCTACAGTTCCTTACCAGATTTCATCGGTAAATGTACTTTAAAATATTTTGGTTCGATCTGAACTGATAAGACAAATGTTGTCGAAATGCGCATATGCAGAAAATAAGTTGACAGTAACCTGGGTATTTTGTTATTTATTACCACTGGGAAGATGCCTCTGCTTGTTGAATGTTAGTTCTCGAAGGTATTTACAAAACCAGTAGTTAGTACTTCGGTGCTGATTTCGAAAGCCGACTTTGTTGAAAATTGCAATATCTAAATTTTGCAAAATTGTGTATAAAACTAAGGAGTATCTCCCTCATGCATAGCTCTGTCCTTAGCTGAATTTTGGCTGTTCTATTTAGATGTTTTTGATTATTTGTTCTCTGTCAGATTTGACAGGTTTTCCGGTTCATGGACTTCCAAATGTTTTGGTTTGGTCTGCACTGATGAGGCAAAGAGTGTCGAAATGCGCATTTGCAGAAAATAAATTAACAGTAACTTCGGTATTTTGTTATCTACACGAGCAATAGTTTTGAGTGAATGGTACCTATCAATAATACTTTTAGAATTTGCTTCAAAAAGGACAAATATTTTCACCAATTGTATTTCAAAATATTTTCTTCTAATTTTGATGAATTTCCTGAAAGTCACAAAGAGTACCTATATTTGGGAATTCTATCCAACAACCGTATATGCGTTTATTCTATTTGGTAAAGATAGTGACTTTCGATAATTTGATTTCTAAAATAAAATGAAAAAATGTGTTAAGGCTCTATAACAACTGTTTTCTGTGTCAAATGACTAAATACCGACATTACTGTGAATTCAAATTCTGCATATGCGCATTGGAAGGCCAAAACCTCAAAGATGTTTAAAAACTGATAGAGAACAAATAACCAATATGATCTAGATGTAGAGCCAAAATCAGCTAAGGACAGAGCTTATAGGGAAGTGCGGGGATAACCATCGTTTAAGTTTCCGACTTCTGGCTATAATATATTTGTTTTAGGTAAAATATGCAAAACAACACGGATATGGCGGTATAATGGTGTGGGCATTAGATCTAGACGATTTTAGAGGTACTTGTGGGCAAGGAAAGTATCCTTTACTCCATACCATTGTTGATGAATTACAGAAACCTGGAGGGGCTGCTGTTAAACCGTAAGTTTGTTTTTATTTTCATTTTGACATCATTGAAATGTATAACACGAAAACAAACAGTTACTTAAAACAATTACTCCTAAACGTGCAGGTTAAACTTCAACGAAAAATTGAATAAAACAGTTTGAAAACCACTTGTGTATTTTGATGAACGAATACATGTACCGAAAAGAATATGTCTGAAATCTGCGGTTCAAAAGCATGACGATTTAGATATTGACATCAAAAATGAATCCCCCCCAAAAAAAGAATCCGGAGGATGATAAGATACTACGTAAAGTTAAGCAAAAATACAAACACTACTGCAAATGGGTAGCAGGTATTGAAGACCTAAAAAACTTGATTCTGTTAAAGAAGTCTTTTATCATTTTTGTGATACACATGTAGGTAGTAATGACAGTAGGTACTACCATATTGTCTACTATATAAAGATAGTAGTTTTTAAATCCTTAATTTTATTTAGTATATGTTATTTCTTTGTATAAACCTTGCCCTTTTGTAATATACAGAATACTGCAACAAAGTACACCTGCAATATCAGTAAAATCTACACCGCGTGTGACAACACCAACCCCTAGGCTAACAACTCATGCTGCTTCTGGTAAGTTGTTTCTGTAAACAACATTATTGCTGCGATCAAGGAAGGGGCAAAACTTTAACTTGACTGATATTGTATACAATTGTCAGGTTTTCAACTCTGATATATCTTCAATGTAGACATTTCACATCGATGAACCTAACACGTTGTGTAAGTTTTGGGTGTTAATTTTGACTTCATTACAATAAAAGTTTCGCCACTTCCTTGACCGCAGCGATAAAGGATTTTAAAATATGTTGGTGAATATGCATAAATTACCCTACCTTATGCAGCCAACTAAATCTGGTCAGGCATATCGTTACTTTCTCCTGCTTACCGTTTGTTTCACAGTTGGTTCGTTACGCGAGAGCTAGAACAAATTATACAGACTTTCTCATAAGACATAATTATCTACGTGACTGTTTATTAATCAAGGCCTCAAAAAAGTCCGTCTTATTTAATTATTAAACGACTACTTTAATAGATATCAGTCCCTTGTGGAAAATTTCGGTCCGAACTCTGATTCAAGATTCTTATTTTTTTACTTGGTATCGGGATAATCATTTCTTTTAATTGTCTTCGACCTTTCAATGGCAATTGTCGTTGAGTTGCTACCAGACACTACCGCAATGGGAGAGGAGGTTTGACATGCCATAAAACCGGCTAAACCCTAAATTTCTTTTGAAATGCCTGTGCCAAGTCAGGACCATCTCGGTCGAGAATTTTTTTCTTGTTGTATTCATATGATTTGTCCTTTCAATTGTGAACTTTCCCTTTCTCTGCAGCAATATACCTGCATCCCCAGCATATGGAGTATATATTTCACAATTAATTCGTTACTGTAGAGCGTGCAGTACATACAGTGACTTTGTGGAAAGAGCAAAAGCACTGTCACAAAAACTACTGAGTAAGGGATATGTTCAGCCTTTGTTACTTTCGTCCCTTCAGAAATTCTATGGCCGTCACCACGCCATCATAGATAGATATGAAATGTCAGTGTCACAAATAAAAACTGACATTTTCAGCTAGATTCGCGTCTTCCCTGATTTGACATTACCGGTTTTGACTTTACCCTGGATTGACCCACTGACAGTGTGACGAGTGCTGTGCACAGAGCAGGACATGCTTACCCTTCCGGGGCACCTGATGTCACTCTTGTTTATTGAGAGGTCACACTGTTAGTGCTTTAGTTTTTTGTGTTGTATATGTAATGTTCGTGTGTTTTGTGGGCATGTGGTGTCTTTGGTCTTCCGTCTTCTGGTGTTCTTGCTTTTGCCTTGTCTCTGGACTTTGATTTGTGTAATCTTGTGCTTTGTTCCTTCGGTATTCTACTGCCTTTGTTTTGTTTCATGGACTTGTCTTTTGACACCAATATTCAGTAATTTTGTTATTATCCCCATTTTCGAACAATTTGAGTGATCTAGACGCTATGTTTCACTTTCCATCAAAACTTTAATTGAGTTAGATTTGATGAAAATTTTGGAAATGTAATATTTTCATTTTCAGACAGCTAATAAATATTTTTCATTTTGTTATTAAAATAAATAACTCTACGTCCAGTTATTTGTAACGAGGGCATTTACTCTGCATAATATCAGATTTCTTGAAAGGGAGATAATTCAGCAATTTAGTTGATTTTACATACATTTTGTTTTTGAATGTAGAGGCCGCGTTTTTAACCAACAATACGGTTTCTTATGGGAACAAATTGTGCGCCATTTCTAGCTGACATATTCCTTTATTCGTATGAAGCGAACTTTTTACGAGGGCTTATACAACAGAAACAAAAAAAAAAAAAAAAAAAAAAAAAAAACTGGCCCATACTTTTAATTTCGGCTTGAAGTATAGACGATGTACTTTCTTTTGATATCCCAAGCTTTAAAAAATATTTACATTAGATTTACCCCCAATAAACTTGAAAATTAAAGAGACAACCAATACACCCAATTCTATTTCATACCTCGACCATTTTTTGTACATTGACGAACATGGACGCGTGAAAACTAGTTTATATGATGATTTTGACTTCCCAATTGTGAACTTTCCTTTTCTCAGCAGCGATATACCTACCCCTCCAACATATGAATGTATACTTCACAATTAATTGGTTACTGTAGAGCTCTTAGTTTATACAGTGACTTTGTGGAAAGAGCAAAAGCACTGTCAAACAAACTGCTGAGTCAGGCTATGTTCAGTCGTTGTTACTTATGTCTCTTCAGAAATTCTATGGCCGTCACCACGACATCATAAATGGATATGAAATGTCGGCGTCACAATTGAAAACTGACATTTTCAGCTAGATTCACGTCTTTCCGGATTTAACATTACCAATTCTGACATTACTCTGAAATGACCCACTTACAATGTGAAGGGTGCAGTATACATAGCAGGACATGTTTAACCTTTCTGAGCACCCGATGTCACTCTTTTTGAGAGTTTGCACTTTTAGTGCTTTAGTTTTTATTGTTGTATTCGTAGTGTTTCCATTTTATGGTCGTGAAGCGTCATTGGTCTTCATTATCGGTTCTCTACCCTGGATCCGGATTGACCCACTGACAGTGTGACGGGTGCTGTTTACATAGCAGGACATGCTTACCCTTCCGGAGCACCTGATGTCACTCTGTTTTTTGAGAGTTCACACTGTAGTGTTTGGTGTTGTATATGTAGTGTTCTTGTGTTTTGTGGGGATGTAGTGTCTTTGGTCTTCCGTCCCCTGGTGTTCTTGCTTTTGTCTTGTCTCTGGACTTTGATTTATGTAATCTTGTGCTTTGCTCCTTTGGTATTCTACTGCAATTGTTTTATAACCTTTTTCACTAGTTTATTTTTGTTGAAAATTAAACGACTCAATTTTTAACAAAAAGTGTCTCATCAAAATAGAGTAGAATTATCAGCCCATTCTGTTCAAAACACACTTGCATATTTGTTCAAACTATCAAAATTTATTATCATACTTCATGCTTACTTTTACGCTTGTTGATACTAAAGAATTTTGAAAAAAAACATCAAGCACCATTATAATTAGAGCTTATTTCATACACGGAAATCAAGTCCTGAACTTACCAAACGGAACATTTTTGATGACCACTGGACAGGAAATGGAACGTTCATATATTTAATCATAATTGATTTAAACTGATATTAAAACATTAAAAGATTTACCCGGGTCTACCAATTAAATGTTTATTCAGTGGAAAGATTTTTTCATTTACACATATGTTTAATCAAAAGAAGAGTAAGCTTGTTCCTTTGCAAAAATGGCATCGACAAAGACGTAATACCTAATCAATAAAGAGTCTAAAAAAGTAATGGAAAATTGATTTTATTTTTGTTCTTCACAATAGAATAAGAATGAATGAAGCAGATTTCAGAATCATATGCATGTATCCAAGCTACAGCTACGGTATTAGCTTTTGACGTCGGTCACTGCTTAATAAATATGGAATGCCAAATTAACATATATTCAAATAATTGAAGATGGGTTTAATTTATTTAAAGATAGGTTCAATTAATTGAAGATAGGTGCAATTCAGTTAAACTTATCTTTAAATGAATTGTACCTATCTTTAAATATTTGAAGATAGGTATAACTGAATTTAACCTATCTTTAATTGAATTGAAGATATCTCCAAATGAATTGAACCTATATTTAAATGAATTACACCTATTTTCATTTGAATTACACTTTCCTCAAATGAATTAAGGAGATGTTGCATTTATACCTATCTTTAAATGAATTGAAAATAGGTTTAATTAAATTACATTTTTGATTTTAATTTTAATTTTAAATTCAAAATTATTAATTTCCCCAAGTTGGAGAGTAATATCCCAGCTTCTCCAGCTTACGGAATGTATGTTTCACAGTTGATTCGTTACGCTAGAGCTAGCACAAATTATACAGACTTTCTCCTTAGACATGGTTATCTCCGTGACCGCCTTATCAATCAAGGATTCAAAAATTCCGTCTCATACGATCATTAAAAAAGTTCTTTAATAGATATCAGTCTCTCATGGAAAAATTTGAAGTTTCAGTCCGAACTCTGATTCGAGATTCTTTTTTTACTTAGTGCTGGGATGATCATTTCTTTTAACTGTCTACGAGCTTTCAATGGCAATTACTGTTGAGTTGCGACCGGACACTACCGCAATGGAAAGGAGGGATTTGGCATGCCATAAAACCGGTTTAACCCACCATTTCTTTTGAAATGCCTCTACCAAGTCAGGACCATTGCAGTCGACAGTTGTTCCGGTGGTTTTTACCTGATTTGTCTTTTTTCTCATGGACTTCGGCTCTTGACAACTCTGTACGGTAATTTTGTTATTACCCCCAATTACATCTATCTTCAAATGAATTAAAGATGAGTTTAATTCAATAAGACCTTTCTTCAAATGAATTAAAGACAGGTTTAATTCATTTGTACCTATCTTCAAATGAGTTAAAGATATATTTAATTCAGTTATTGATAGGTTTAATTCACCTTCATTATTTGAAGATAGGTTCCAATGAATTGCACCTATCTTTAGAAGAATTAAACCTATCTTCAATTATTTGAAGAAAGGTATACTAATTTAAATATATGTTAATCTGGAGTTCATACTACACCAAATTAACATATAATCAAAATAATAAGACCTATCTTCAAATAAATTAAAGATATCTTTAATTTAAATTAGAGATATCTTTAATTCAATTAATGATATGTTTAATTCAATTGTACCTATTTTCAAATGAATTAAAGATATTTTTTTGCAATTAGAGATATCTTCAGTTCAATTAAAAATAATTAATCCTGCTTATTTGAACCTATCTTTAATTAAATCAAAGATATCTCTAATTAAACTTAATTAAATTTAATTAAATTCATTCGAAGATAGGTTCAAAAGAATTAAACCTATCTTTAATTCATTTAAAGATAGGTTCAATTGAATTGAACCTATTTTGAATTATTTGAAGATAGGTATAATTATTTGAATAATTTATATGTTAATTTGGCGTTCCGTAAATAAATATGCAGGTATATAACTTTAATTTGATTTTTAGATCAAAACCTATAAACAAAATGCTACTGTTCTGAATTTTATAATATCGATGAACTCATTTCTGCCCACAATTACACGTGGCATGTACATTTCACAACTCATTCGCCATTGCTGTACCTGTAGTTTGTACAGCGATGCGAATTTACTCTCTCACAAACTTATACATCAAGGATATGTTAAGTCCCTGTTGCAATTGTCACTACAGAAGTTTTACGGTCGTAACCACGATTTGACAAACCGTTACAATGTTTCTATTTCACAAATGAGAAAAGATGTCTTTGGGTAGATCCAGAGTTTATTACCCGACTGTGACAAAACCGGACTTTTCACATTTGCAGTGTGACGGATGCCACGTGTTTAGCAGATCATGCTTACCCTGCCGGAGCACCTGATGATACCTCAGTTTTTGTAGGGGTTCACACTGCTAGTGCTTCGGTTTGTGGCGTTCTTGTTCATTTTTGTTTATTTGGTTTGTCTTTGTCATACTGATTCAATTCGTACTGGATATTTTTGATGTATGATTTTAGAATCCCCCCTTTCCTCATTCTTGCTTCGGTATTCGTTTGCCGATGTATTACATAAAATTTCCTATTTTGAAAGTTTCATATACATTTTAATATGACTTTATATACTTTTAAAAAGTTACAGAATGATATTTTGAGGTTTAAACATTTTTTAAATCAAATCAGTAATAATGATTATTATCTCTGTATTAGAATGATATTCTTACAAATCCTAAAACTACAATTTTTTTCTTACTTTCTGTATTAATCATATTAATCCTACATTTATTTACAGCTCATTCACCAACTACTCCTAAACAAAACCAACTAGTAACATCCACAAAGTTCAGTTGTATTGGAAAACGTAGTGGATTTTACCGTAATCCACAGTCATGTGACTCCTACTTTATTTGTGCTGCGCAACAATCTTTCACTGTCCACTGTGCAAATGGATTACTTTACAATGAGAAAACAAGATATTGTGATTGGCCAGGAAATGTCCACTGTAATCTTAATCCACAGTCTAATGGTCCTTCAACTTCAAAACCTGCAGTCAAAACGGCCACACCTACCCCTCATACATCTACGCCAATTATTCGCACCTCAACACCAGCAGTGAAAACCAACACACCGACATATTTTCCGATTTTTACAAATACACCAAAGGTAATCAACGTACCTTTGAAAACGCACGCACCTGTTCATGTAACAACCCCAAGTACAACTCATGCACCAGTAAAGACAAATGTGCCTGTTTACACCAATGCACCTACGCCTTCCTCGAATCACTACTCAGGTATATTTATTTTACCATTAAGCCGACATCACGCCGGGTATTCCGATACACAGAACCGGAGCGGGCACAAAAAACACGGAGCTCATATTTGTTTACATGCGGTAGGGTGGGTACATATTTTTATAAATAAGTCATCAAAGCTTATGAAAGTGGTATTAATAAATTTTCATATTTATTTTCCATATAATAAGTTATCCACGGGTAAAATTTTACTTCCCAAGACCCTTTAATAAACTGTAGGGAACGATTAAATCATCCAAGTTTGCTATTTTTCACGGTGATGTTGTCAATAAAAGATGGGACGTTCACGTTTTAGACGATATTCAAAACATCAATGATTCCTAAATTTCAATAATATCTACTGGACATTTTCTGAAAGTATCAGTTCCCGGAATTCATTCCTTATATCTTTATTTGGCGATTTATCCAACAAGGGTGCGTAATTATGGGCACAAAAAACCGCGGAGCTTTAAATGATAATGGCACACGGAACACGGATACCGGGCACAATAAACAAAATCTATTGGAGAGAAGAAAGCACAGAAAAATGTCAGAATCACTATTGGAGATTTATCAAAGACATCTTGGAATGCCATATTTACACATAATTCGTCCCTACAGGGAAAGAAAGCCTAAAAAATATTTGGTATGCTAAGAAAGCATCAAAATATTGGGTAATACTATGAAAAAAACAGTCTCAAAATATTGGGTATGCAAAGAAAGCCTCAAAATACTACGAATGAATCAAGAGTGCAGTAATTTAGTTATACAATCCTGTCATTGCAAATGAGAAACGCATTGAACATTGAGAGAAAAATATATTGATTGATTGATTATTGTTTAACGTCTACTCAGCAATATTTCAGCTATATCGAGACGAAAACAAGTTTGTTAATAAATAATCACTTTGGGGTATGGAAAGGGCCATGGGACGGGAAATTCTGACTGCCACTGGAAAAGTAGGGTGAAATCGTCAAGGGCGGGGAATTTAGCCTTGTAGCCGATCACCTACGGACCACCCAAAAAGAGCTTGCTACAAGGGTTCTTTAACAAGCAGGAAGCGTGGCAATTCTTCCAACATGTGGACCTGAGTTTACATCCCATCCGAAAAATGGGTTGTGTATTTATTAATCCCGCACAACCACGGAATGGGTCCTATTTCTGTATCCCGGGACCCTCGGGGTCAGCCTCCGTTTAGGAGGGGTCACACCCCGCAAGCCGGGGATACTAGGTCCTATTTCTATATCCCGGGGTTCCCTCGGGGTCCTCTGTTAGGAAGACTCGTACTCCAAGCTCAGAGGATACTACGGGCCTATTCATAAGCCGGGACGGCGCACGGCGGAAAAATATATTGATGTACCCCTTTATAACATTCCACTGTTAGAAAATAATACAGTTAAATAAGCTCAATCGGTGGAATCATGACATGCTTTGAAACTTTATATACTGCTTACGAAAGATGGTATTGCACTTAAATAAACACGATGCCCAGCCGATACTTAAACGTAGTCGGTATTATTTGATAGTCCCATTATAGCCCAAGTAAAAAGATAACACTGGAGGGGTCAAAAAAGCCATTTTGGCAGCATAATTGGTGGTGAAAAAACTACCTTAAAATAGGTGAGATACGTGCTTCTACATATATATGTATATGTGAAAGCAAAGGGTCGACCTAAGCGTGATACGTGATTGATTGATAAGTAAACGTGTAACGTCCAATGTGCAATATTTCAGCTATATCAGGACGAGAACAAATTAACTAATAAAACATTTTTAGTAAAAGAAAAAAGAAATCAAGGTGTAAGGGACAATTGAGGTAAAAGGGGAAAGGAGGAGAAATGGGTAGGGGCAGGAAATTTAGACTTCCATACGACTCGCAGCGAGTCTGCTCTCCTTAGAAAAATATACAAGGAGTCTTTACAACGCATGGAGCGTGGTGTTTCTCTACACAGTTTGGTTTCAATTGTTCATGGTCAGGCTGTCCGTATTATTATGACCTTATTTCCCCGCATGGATAGAACAATCCCCACCACCTGAGGACGCACATGGAATCTCTCTAGTCTGAGTTCCTGAAAACTGATTCAGGTGCCGGGGCGTGATACGTGTTTGTTTGTATTTTATCGTTTTTTTGTTTTTTTGTCGATTTGTCGGCATTGGTGTCGACATACATTTGTTCTGCATATCAAAAATATCTTTTGAATAAATATTATTAAAAAATGGCATAACACTTCTTCCTTTTGGAAGAATTGTGATATAACATTTATTCCGCTAGATACATTTACAAAAACAGGATAACAGCAAACCCCTTAAATTATATATTTCTTGCGTTGGAACAAATATTTTATTATACTTTGTCCTATTGGAATAAATATTACAAGGGAAAAAATAGCACATGTAATATAACCTTGGACATTTGTTTTACATATTTTTTCCCGCTGACAAAAGTTCCATTGGAACAAATATTATAAACATTAACATAAAGTTTCTTCCTTTGGAACAAATCTAATATGTAATTCATTTCGTGATGAACAAATATTATGGAACATTTTTCCTGATGAAAAAATCCAACGTAATATTTTATCATTGTGGAACAAAACTTGTGATGAAACTGATATTTTGTCATATTTCTATGAATTTGAAAGAGTGATTATTGTCAGAATTTGTATAAAGGAACGGAGGTTTTTGCTAGATAAGCAATGGAGGGATATGGAGTAAATGCACATGAGCGAAGTCTCTACAAATATATGGTAAAACCATGCAATGGAATTACCCTTTCATTGTTGTTCTTCATCATGAAGTCACCATGAAGCTTTCAACTATGAGCTATGCTCATACCACATAGGAAGTTTAAGACGGCGTCTTTTGGAATACTGCAACAATACAGTTCTAGCAATTGATTTGTTGTTTGAGAATTGATCATAATGACAAAAGTAAAAAAAAAGATAGAAAAAATGTGTGAGGCGATTATTTTTTCAAATTTTTACTTCATTAAAGATGGTCGACAGTGGGGAATATAGCTTAACCTTTGATCCTATTGGTTTTCACTGAGACTACTGGGCCTTCTGGTAAAAGACTTGGTCACGATAGTCATTGGTTGGCTCCCTGTAAAAAGCAAGTTGGAAACATACACACTCCTTCACGAAGTTTTTGCTTGATACTTTGGTAAATAAACAAATATTTGGTTATGGAGTAATTGTCCAGGGGGCAAAATCCCTCTAAATACTTGGTAAGATAAAACCCGTCCTTTCTTTTTGGACAAATTGTCTGCACTTCATTGCAATTTCGATATGTGATTGTTTGCAATGTTTCACTATGCCCGAAAGTGTCTCTTGCTTGATATTACACTATTTACAATTTGGTTGAAATCCATGGCTTCAAATAAAAGAAAAAATTAGGGACAAAATCTGAAATACCTTACTCCAGAGTAAACCAGTTCGGATCAAGTTATGTTGCTAGAATATTTTGCATTATTAGATATGGAAGAAACGGCCTTCTATTATAATGCTGTGATTTTAATTTTATGAATACGGATGCAATATCAATTATTTCAACGTTATTTAATATTCAGTTGATTAACTAGTTGCACACCTTTGTATTCAAGTCATAGGCACCACAGAGAGCAAGTCGAAACTGCATAAAACTTTCATCATCTTTTATTTCCGTTTGAATAAACTCCGCGTTCCTTGTATCATTTGAATGTGTCCACTCCGTGTTCAATTGTATCATGCTCCGCGGTTTTTTGTGCCCATAATTACACACCCTGGTTGGGTAAATCACCGAAAAAAGACATAACGAGTAAATTCCGGGAACTGATACTTTCAGAAAATATCCAGTAGATATTATTGAAAATACGGAATAATTGATGTTTTGGATATCGTCTAAAACATAAACGTCCCATCATTTTACTGGAAACATCGCCGTGAAAAATAACAAACTTGGATGATTTAATCGTTCCCCAATGTTTATTAAAGGGTCTTGGGAAGTAAAATACTTATTATATGGAAAATAAATATGACAATTTATTAATACCATTTTCATAAGCTTTGTTGACTTATTTATAAAACTCTGTACCCACCCTACTGCATGTAAACAAATATGAGCTCCGTGTTTTTGTGCCCGCTCCGGTTCTGTGTATCGGAATACCCGGCGTGGACATGTGCATTTTAATAATGGTTCGAGAATTCTTCAGCTGGTATAAAATAACTAAATACCGAAGTTACTGTGAATTTACTTTAAATATTTTATTTCACAATTTATGTTTATTCAGCTTACATCATTTTAAAAAAAAATAATTAGCTAATTTTTATTCATAAATTGTATAAAACTTGAATCAAAGAAATTGAATGTATTAAATGAATTAAATCTTGACCACCGTATTTCAGTTTCCTTTTTGGCTTGAGTTGTTTGTTTGTTTTTTCTCAAATATCCCAAGCATTAGATGGGAAAATCCGATAACACAAGCCTAGATACACATAGTGAAATGGCACTAAAACACCCAGAGGACATTTATTCCGATTCTTACATATATTTTGTTTGTTTTACATTAGAAGCGGACTACATTTGACCATATGTTTCAATTACATTGATTTCGATCTCAAAGACACATTGCATGTATTGATTGGAAAATAACAAGACTAAAATATAGATTTACATTTGATGTTTAGTTGTGGTATAAAGTACAGCAAACTGAAGTACTTCTTATATAATCTCAGATTTGACCAACCGATTGAAGCTGCTGGCGAAGCGAACATTATGATTTTGATTATCACGTTTTTAGTTTAAAAAAATAAATCATTTTAGTGATGTTTTTAATGTACAGCGTACATTTAGTTTTTTTCATTATAAAATTAATCAAATCTATTGTGGTGCCAAGAATCTGTATTGGTTCCAGGGGTTCTGTTTACAGAATTGACCGGACCCTTCCAAAGGTGGTAAAGGGATTACCCTATCTATTCAGAGTAAGTAGGTCTTGATACGGAAAGCCTGATCATGACCATTGTAGACAACCAGAGTTACGTCGTTTTTCATAAAGTATAACAAACGCTTTTATTAATGGCGATAATAAAGAGTCATATAGAAGACAAATATCAATGTACTTGCCCTTTTCTTTACTGCAAAACTCGTTTTCCCGATCGTACCAACCATCGTTGTTAGTTTTGTCCTAAAGGAACCTTTTGTCGTCTTGATAAAGCTACAATTATCCTCACAGACCGTTAAACTCTTACTAAACAATCATTTAATCTATTGTTGTGTATTTTTAGCAATATTTTGCGCAACAAAAGCAGATGGCCTATACAGAGACAGCAATTCTTGCGGTCATTACTACCAATGCTCATTCGGACTTACGTTCCATGAACCATGTGCTCCAGGACTAGTGTTCAATGACCAGACAGATAATTGTGATTACTTTGTCAATGTTCCAGCTTGCGCATATTTCAATGGATAGAATATTCATATATTAATATTTTAGTTTATTCAGATAATAAATTTGATTGTTACGGCTTAAAGTTTTTTTGGCACTCTCGCTTTTTATGAGGGTTAAAGCCATGATTGCATTAGGTTTGAAGAATAAAAAAGATTCGTTGCCCATCTGTTTTATTTGTTTGTTGTCATATCACACTAGACGAAGTCGGATGGTAAGTGTTATTCTACGTTTCTTCTGATTGTTATTATATTCCTTCTTTTTCTTCCAATAATTTTTTCCGAGCAATTTTTTTTTGAAATTGCAGATTGAAACAATTTTAAGGTTGGCATACAGATATACCACTATCTGAAGTTATATGCTCTTTATTGAAAATTTACAATATGGCTGCCATTTATGTTATAAAATTAATGATTCAAAATTATAGGACCTGCAATGCAGAATATGTTCATATTTTGTATAAATGCTTCATAAGATGAGGGAAGGAAGGGGGGGGGGGGGGGGGGGNGGGGGGCGGTGAATTTATGAGAAAAAAAAATCGAAATTGCCGCAATTTCCAAGATGACCTCTTAAATACGTAACAAATTCCACTTTGTCTGATTTCAACGAACATTTACCCCCAGACGGATTTTAAGGTTGTGAATGAGATAGAATGATTGAATTAGTTGTCTGGGGTGACATCGGCTATTGTTTGGTTATTGTCGGTGGACTTTTCGTTATTCTACTCTTATTTTAGTTAAAATTTTGAGGATTCGTTATCTCAGGGACTGCTTTGTAGATTTTGTTCATACTTTGTACGTTCAGCAAGATGAGAGAAAAGCATTAATGCGAACAGAAATTTCAAACTGTCCGCCATTTCCAATATGAACTGTCTGATTTAAACGAAAATTGATTTCTAGGTAGAATTTGATGCTATAAATAAGATGAAAGCATCGAATTAATCGTCTGGGGTGATATCTGCTTTTGCTTTATATTGCAAATCTAGTTACTCTTCCTCTTCCAATAATTTTCATCCTATCGATTATTTTTGAAAGACTGAATGAAATTAACGATTTTAAACCTATCACATATTTAGAACTTGAACTGAAGTTATATGCTGTGTGTTTGAAATCTTAAAAATTGCCGACATTTCCAAGATGGCTGCCAAAAATACGTCGAAATTTCAACTCTGTCAGATTTCAATGAAAATTGATTCCTAGGTAGATTTTGAGACTCCGAATAAGGTGGCATTATCCAATTGGTTGTCTATTGTTCGCCATTGTAAATCTGGTTTTTATTCTTAATCTGATAATTGTCGTACGAAATATTATTTTTTTAATACCGAAACGAGACGATTTCAAATATTGCACAGTTACACAACCATATGAAGTTATATGCTGTATTTTAAACATTTCTAAAATGGACACTGTTTCTAAGATTGATGTCAAGTTGTGTATGCGTGATTCTGGACATTTATTTGTTTATGGAAAGCATGTAAATATTAAAACTTTCCACTCAATATTTGCCGTGATCAGATGAACAACATAACATTAAACCCTATAGTAAAGATTTCCTGGCCCTTTTCGAAAAAATGAGCTTGATGTAATCAAATAAAACTTGATATATAGCTAAATCAGCATATGGGGAAGGGCATGAGGAGAAAAAATCATAATGTCTTGCATTTCCAAGATGGCTGCTAAAATACGTAAAAATTTCAATGTGGTCCGATTTTACTGCAGATGTGGCCAAACCAAAATGATTTCTAGATAGATTATGAGGTTGTGAAAAAGATTGAATCATCGAATTAATTTGCTGAATGCGTGACACAAGCTATTGCTCGCAATTGTAAATCTCGTTAATTTTTCTTTTTTCCACTTTTCTTTTGTTTTCCTTTTGCATTTTATGTCATACCAGATAATGTCTGAGGACATGTTGTTATTCATTTTATCCTAGCTTACCTGACCGAAATGGTCAATTTTTGGCTATTGCCATCATTTGGTGTCCGTCGTATGTTAGCTTTTCAAATTTCCATCAACTCCTAGACTGCAACTACAAACAAATTCAACTAAACTTTACTAGAATGATGCTAGAAGCTCCCCCACAAATATTGCCCATTCCGTTTCGATCCGACCAAAATATGAACGCAATCATAGAACACAATCATATTTCATTTCTTAAGGTAGATCGACACTAATACATTGCGCATTCGATTGGTGCATTTGTGTAACACGAATCGGATGCGGAATTGACTTGATTTTCAAGCCGGAATAATCCTGTATTGGCCTATTCCTTGTGACGTCAGAATAGATTGACATACACTTTCCCGCCAATTAGCTCCCTTTATCTCCCTTTATTCCTAAATATTGTCTATTTCGTAAACTATATCAAATAACTTTCTTAATCGAACGGTGACATGTAGATTTTTTCAGCGTAACAGATAGCTTAAGTATATATCTCTGAAATATCAAAAAATAAAAAAAAATCTGTCTGATATTAATTTTATATGAAAGATGAACAATAAGCATGTTCTCACAGTTCCCTATATATTCTTTGTAAATATTGCTGAAAAATACTGAATTTGGCCTGATTTTCAAAGCCAGATAACAGGAAAAGATGAACGGTGACATATCATTTTTATTTTATTTTTGGAACATATAGGTTAAGACCTACAAAATATCTTAAAATAAAAAAAATCTGTCTGATATTTTTATTAGGATCGAACTACCTTAATCTGTGGAAGCAAATTTATCAAACTTTACATGAATGATGTATAGATGGTCCTTCGAAATGATTGCTCATTTTGCAAAAATCATAACCACTTTCAATGAACTTATTTTAACGTTGGACCCTATGGGAAAATACCGTATTATTTTCATCATCTGCTTTGAAAGTAATGAAGATGAAGCACATTCAACTACACTGTATTCCTATGATGTACGGAAGGCCCTTTACAAAGATTCCTCATTTCATTCTGCTTTAATACAAAATATTATAACCAGTGCAAAGCATAGTTTTGCATTGACCATATGAGAAAATAATATTTTGATCATCTCTGAAATTGCTGAGGCGAATTCAATCAGACTTTATAGGATTGATGTATGGAAGATGCCGGGAAATAGCTTAATATTTGACTAAATATGGAAATCATCCCTTCGTCATCTGATCTGAAACAATTTAAGCAAATTCAGCTAATCTCTATTGTAATGATGTATGGAAAGTCTCTTGCAAGGATTGCTCGTTTGGTCGGATCCGACCAAAACAGGGATGCCGTTGCAAAAAAAAAAAAAAAAAAATAAATAAAAAAAATAGCTTAACACTTGAACCTAGGGGAAATAATAAATTTCATCATATCCTCTGAAACTGCTGACGCAAATTCAACCAAATAATTAAGAAGTTCATCAAGAAGTTTTCTCAAGTTGTAACAACACGAAAACAAACATGACCGCCCACGGAGAACATAGTTTTAAATTTGACCATAAGGCGATATCATATTTGTATCATTCCTACGAAACCACTGGAAATGCTTCAACAAAACTTTACAAAAATGACAGTGAATACCTTATTATACATTTAATTACAAGTAGACAAAACGCGGACGCTAGTAAGAAACACAGTTTAGCAATGATGTATGGAAGTTTCTTTACAAAAAAAATGAACATTTCAATTCGACCTGACAAAAACATTGCTGCAATTTGAAAACATAGTTTAACATAAGACTGCCTTGAATTTTTTTTTGGTAATCGGTGAAGGCATGGCTAAGAAGCATTTTGTAATTCGAGCGATACAGGCTTGGTCAAGAAGCGTTTTGTAATTTGAGCGATACAGGCTTGGTCAATAAAATGAGAGGAAGGAATTGTTTATGTGCAACATCCATTTTGTTTTCCTTATATATCTTTAAGTATTCAAGGTATTGTTGCAATTTTAGCTTATTGGAGTTTTAGGGTATTCCTCAATTATCTGCAGCTATTCCTAGACGGCTTTTTAGCTCCCCTGACCCAAAAGGGTCAACCAAACTTTACATGAAAATGATTTATGGAAGGTCTTTCGCAAAGATTGCTTATTTAATTATAATACGGTAAAAAAACATTGCTACCAACGCGGACTTAGCTTTAACACTTGACCCTATATGAAAAATCACATTTTCATCCTTTCCTCAGAAAGCACTGTAGCAAATACTACTACAACAAAAGCTTTACAGGAATGGTGTATGGGAGGTCCTGTAGAAACATTGCTCATTTCATTATGATCAGACAAAAAACAATATACTACGAGGGCAGAATATAGATTAACATTTGACCTTATGGGAAATTGGTCTTTTTCGTCATCTTCTATGATATTATTGAAGCAAATTTAACTGAACTGTAATATGTATAGAACTATAGCTTAACATTAGACCCTAAGGGAAAAAATTAGTTTGGTCAGTGGCATAGAAATTTCTTATATTAGAAGCATTTTGTCAGGTTAGCGATTCAGGCTCAGTTCCTGAGCCGCGCCTCTAGTTACTTTTTGATCAGACTAGCTTCTATATCCAAATTTTTGCACCATGCATTTTGTCTTTCATTAATTTTTGCATTTTCCCAGATCTCTTTATTTATGATTATTTCACTTGACATTTACCTTATAAGAGTATTAGAGTGTGCCTTCATTATCTGCATTTTCTCCTAAATAACTTTGGATTTTTCAACCAAACTAGCAGAAATGCTTCAATATATATTGTAAATATGGACGATGCGTTTTGTTTTTCTTTTAGTCTCTATGTTATCATTGGAATTTGTCATTTCCACGTTATCCTCATTTCATCATAAACGGATTTGTATTTTGCTACAAAACTTTAAGAAATGCTTTAGTTACTACTTCAGGTGTTGACTATGTATTTTGTTTTGCTTTACTTATAATTTCCCCCTTTTACATTGCCTTATCGCACTGTGCCATGCTATAACAAACACACGAGTCTTCAGTATACTAGTATATCGTTCAGGACGACACATGTGTTCTTCGGAACAGCCATGCATTATTTGAAATTGTGAATGAAAGGATATGGAGTAAATGCACATGATACAAAGTCTTTACGAATACATGGTAAAAACAAGCAACGGCACAACGCTTTTATTGTTGTTCTTCATCTTGAAGTCACCATGAGACCTTCATCAATGAGCTTTGCTCATACCTCATAGTAAGTTCAAGACGGCCTGAAAGTCTAAAGGTGATTAAGATGACAAGTTACTTTTGAAACGACTCTCGTCATATCAATACTTTTCTAAGAGGTGGTGGTCGTAAGAATTATTCTCAACGTAACTGTTCTGAATACTTCTCAGCAAGCTAACATTAAACAGAGTTCATATGGGTTTAAAATTTGGGGGGAGGGGGGGAGCTAATGTTTGCGCTGCACTGTGAACCGAGAACATAGCCAGATTTGAAAACACGCGAAAATATCCCAATTATAGGCATCTTAGATTAAAATTTTTGAAACACACGAAAACATCCCTTTATTTAAAATATTCAAACGTGACGCAGTAATACTTTTTTGCATTCTTGAATTGCTGTATACTTTGCTTTTGGCAATGATGTATATGAATGGGTTGTTATTACTCCCCTTTAGGTCGTTGTCTCTTTGACACATTCCCCGTTTCCCTTCTTTTTTCTATTGTATATTGTCTCTGTATGAGTTGATTAACAATATACTTTGGTTCTGTTGGTTCTATTGATAATAAAATCAGATTAAGTTAACGTGATAACCTTATCTGTCTGTATGTAGGTGTGTATTGACGACCATGAAAGTTTATCTTGTGTCTCCATAGGTCCAACCAGGTCTTTTGTACTGCATTTGATAAAATTTGAGGCGCAGTCTTGTTTCTTCTTTCAAAGCAACGAAAATTACAGAATGGTTTCTCCTTTTATATTTCTCTTGTTTGGCTTCCTGTGTGTTAATTCGGGTAAGTATAACAATATATGAATATTATACTGATAGAAATGACCAATATCAAAAATCTAAAACAGTGAATTAACACAAAGCAGTGTATGCATATTCTGCATTTTGGTGAAGTCAGTGTATCCAGAATTTATTAGATTCTTTTGCATCCAGTTTTTTCGTAATGGAGATGACGGCATCAATTTCCAGGAATATTTATAAATTTTTTGTTGATTCCATTGGGATTCGAACCCCCTCTATTCTCAGGGTTGAGAGTTTGATACGCAACCTGAACCGTCATTCCCTAAAATTGATAGTCCAAAGATAATGACTTCAACGGAAACACAAAGAAAGATAGACATAATATACATGTAAGTAGGGCATAGGAAATAAAATGGAGATACGCATACAGATGAACAACTCGGACCCAAAATTCACCAAAACGATCCCTTATATCCGCAAATTATAATAAGGTCGAGAAGAAAATAATCTATATATACTATTCCAGCCTCAAGCTCTTCCTACACTGTATATGCAACCCAAGAGTCCTTTCAGGGACTTCCAGATTATTAACATAGTGGTATATTGTTTGATTACCTGTATATTTTTCAATGGCAATTTGATTATCAGACCCCTTTTTCTCGATGTATGATGAGTATAATTTGTGAAAAGTTACTACCCTGTTTTCAGCATATAATTTAGCCATTCACCACACATAGAGGGAGGGTTTGGATAAAAGAAAACGAGTTTAAGTCCATCGCAAATTTGCGCCTGTCCTCAGTCAGGTATATGTTGATCATTGGCTTGGCTTTTATAATTTTAGTTTCTTGATATTCGAGTTATTGGATGTGGTTTTATTTCCATTGATTTATTCACTTTTTACTCTTTGGGCCATTAAGAGCTTGCTTTATATGGGTTGAGGTTTCTCACTGTGTTGAAGACCGTGATGACCCCTAGATGTTTCGTTTTGGGTCCTTTAACTTGGAAATGGGATGTTGTCTCTTTGGCATTTACCCATTTTCCTTTTTTCATATTCAAAAAGTTAATGGTAACAACTTAATTCCCTGTACCACAAATGAGCAGCCTCGTCCCGTGTTTCATATTTGCACTACTGAATGGAAATATTAGTCTATCCTCAAACTATTAAAAGCTCAAACCTTTATATACTAGTATATATATATATATATATATGTAAAGCAAATCTTATGTTATTGTTCAAGTTGCATTGACAAAACATATAAAACATGCATGCGTACTTACAAGGAGAAATGCGCAACTTTTTTTCTGATTTATTATTTTAATCAAGATGATTATGAGGGTTATGTTGGAAATTGATACCAAGCGTATAAATCGTATTTTAGTGTTTGTTGGGTTCGTGTGATTCTTCTTTTTTTTTTAATATAAATAACAAACAACGAAGGTATGATTACATGGAACTTTCAATAGAGGAACGTGTTTAGAGGCGAAAAGACGAAAATAGTTCCAAGAATGAAGTAAAATTGGTACCAGACTGCATTCCTGACGGGTTCATTTCCTTAATGGGTTTAAACCCGTGTGGGCACTTTCAGTATTAAATGGGAATCCCAACAGTACTATACTAAACAAAATTCAGAACTTCTAAAATAATTACTTAACATTTTAGCTCACCAAGCGACAGGGAACCTACGGGGTTAAAACATCATTAGTTGCTAGGATGTAATTCTTTCCATATGGTATTGAAAAATACTAAATTATCGAAGTTGTATAATCAGTAAATTTCGTTACGCTGCACACGTGTTTCAAGGAGTAACTTCTCATCAGCAGTATTAGAATCAAATAATATGGAAAGCCATAATCCAAAGGTAGTCAAAAAAGAAGTAATCATTACCAAAAGGCCAAATCATAACCAAGGACATCCACCGAGTGCCATGCACAGAATGAAGCATCAGTATTTTTAGTTGTTAGAATTTTGATAAACATGAGATTTCTATAATATGCAAGGTAAATTTTTCATGTCAGACAAGTCTGACTATTCGTGAGCTGATGAATGCAACACATCCTAAATCGGAAGTTCGCCGACTCGCATATAAATGATCCAATAGAATAAAGGGACAATTTAATAATATCAACTGAAATTTATAGCGAATCTATGCCCCACTTGTATGGATGAAATAAATACAAAAATGACGCGTATTGATGACATTGATTGTCGCCAATATGCTTTACACATGCACAAATTGTTTCGTATATATGTGTGCGAAAAAAAGGATGAAAAATGTATTTATGAATATGTTTGTATTTGTTTGTTGCTGTACGAGGGGAAGATTATGAACAACTTTGTGTGTTTCAAACACATGGAAAAGAAACAAAATTATCTGCTCAATCGGATTTCGAACTTTCAACTGTTGAAATAAGTAAGTGTTGACACAATAAGCTATGAGGATGGAAATTTCGGCTCACCTACGGCGATTCATAACAAAAAAATTCCATTTTCTGTCATAGTTATCACAGGAGGATGCTTATAATCTCATGAAATAAATATTCTATGCTAAAATAATAATGTATATCCTTAATGTGCCCATCAACGATCCTTAACTTCTTACAATGGAGACGACCCTGTTTCGTATCCCACTGTTGATAATGTTATTTTTCGAGGTTTTAAAATCTTTATTTTTGAAAATTTTGCGGACGATGGAAAAACCTTAAATTATAGTAAGTCAAAAAACAGAATGGTTCTCAAAGTCCTTCCTTGACAAAAAGTAGATAATATCCTTTGTTCAAACTGGGATGAGACTGCTAGGGTGATCCGACTCAAATCACCCCTGCTAAAACAGAAAAGCTGGGATGTAAAATCTATCAGAATCGAAATATAGAGTGTAAAGGGCAACGTTGTGTTCAAAATCATTGATATTTGCATATTGTAGCCTATCGATCATAATTGTGCTAATTGTTAAATGACTTCAACTTACTCAATCTATGGAATAAATTATTAGGAAAACAAGAGTAAATCAGACGGTTACTGATAAATGTACATATACCATAAAATTGTTTTGTTCAAATTAATGACAGATGACAATTAACAAATCAATTATTCAAATGCATTTGTTTTTTTTTTCTAGCACCTGTATCAACTTCAAAAAGATCGAACAAATTCAACTGTGCAGGAAAAAAAGACGGATTTTATACGAATCCAGATTCTTGTGACTCGTATTTTATTTGTATGGGACAAAAAGATCTAGAGGTCCGATGTGCCCCAGGACTTAAATTCAATTCTAAAACAAAATTTTGTGATTACGCAAATAATACAAATTGTAATTCAATTTCTCAAACTGCACAACCTTCCACGAAACAGCCTTGGTCATCAACAAAACTGCTATTTTTCTCACCCGCGCCAACAAATGTTCCGAAACCAACATCTCGAAAACCTATAGTGTTAGTATTTGGTAATCCTACAACAACCGTAAAACCGACGACAAAGACACAGACAAAAGTACTGTTTTTTCCTCAACCTACGCCTGCCACGAATGTACCCAATCCGACAAATGCACAAACAAAACTTTTAATTTTTGGTAACCCTGCTTCCACAAAAGGACCAGTTAACACAAATCCTCAAACGAAACTACTAACATTCAGACCTCCAGTGGTAGCCAATACCCCGACACAGTTTCCTGTATTTATAACACCATCTCAAACCAATGCACCAGCGGGAACAAGAACTACAACAGCTTTATACAAAGGTAAATGTAATATACTTATCATTCATGACTTTCTTTTTAATATAAATATCTTAAAATGATCAAATACGAAATTCAAAATCCAAAACCTATACTTTCTTACGACGGTTAAAACTGTATTCACAAAATATTGACGTCAACGAAAGATTTGCCTGAACCAAACACTTTTCAAGGTCTAGTTTATTAATATCTATTCATTTAATAGTTTTGGAAACCAAACAAAATATTTCGGGTTCAATTGAGACAGGTTTTACTTTTTTAAAATCAATTTAATTAAAATGCTATCTCAGTTGATGTATTTTCTTTGTACATTCTTTGTAGATTTTTTTGTACTTGTAACTGCGGTTTTGTGATTACATGTACAAGCTAAAATCAAGAGTTTATACGACACACATCCTGACCTAGGTTTCTAAAAAAGCAAAATGAATTCATTATTGCAATAGAAATGATAAAAAAAACGCCCACAATTACTGAAAATCACAATGACATGTCTAATTCACAGAAAAACACTGATAAAAAGACAAACGTAATCAACTTGGTACCGGTGTTACACACTAGTCTTTCCCTCATACTAGGATTCCCCCCAGGAAAAATGAATATATACTCAGATTCCCCCCGGAAAATCTAGTATATACTTGATTCCCCCGAGGAAAAATGAGTATATACTGAAATTTCCCCCTGCGGAAAATCTGGAAATCTGGTATGTGTATACACATACTACTTTTTCCCAATACACGAATTTCCCCTTAGGAAGAGAAACTTTGCAAATGACAGTTAATGTAGCGACGTTGAATTGATCTTTCATTTAATCTTGAAATACTTAAAAGAAAGCAGAATAGTAAAGAACAACGTTACACAAATGGATAAAACGAATAGCAAAGAAAGCATATTATTCAAAACAAGGGGACAAGTTTATATATATATATATATATACTTCTAAAATATCTGATCTGCAAATTAATATCAATGTGGTATAAGGGTTAACAGAAAAGTTTTTCTGTACCAATTATGTATATCAGCTGCGTAGAAATAATTTCAATGCACTTGGTAACTGTTTATCTAAGCTGGATTCGAGAATGTTTGTTGTAGCAGCTTTAAAAACAACGGCAGTAGAATACCGAAGGAACAAAGGGGTGAAATTCACAAAAATCGAAGTCCAAAGACAGGGCAAAAACGAGAACACAGAAAACAATGATGTTAGACACAAAACAATGACGCCAGACAGACACAAAGCACAGAACCAGAAACCACAACATTCAGAACAAAGGCACTCACAGTGTGAACTCAAGTGAAACTGAGAGTGACATCAGGTGCTCCGAAAGGGTAAGCATGTCCTGCTCTGTTAACAGCACCCGTCACACTGTGAGTGATTCAATCCGGGAAAATGTCAAAGTCGGTAGTCAAATCCGGGAAGAAGTAAATCTTGCTGAAAATGTCCACTTTCATTTGGGATACTGACACGTCATATCTTTCAATGATGCTATGGTGACGGACATAGAATTTCTTGAGGGATGAAATTAACAAAGGTTGAACAAATCCCTGACTAAGCAGCTTTTATTAGATACACTATTTAGACTGTCTTGTTAAGGAGATGAGTATTGTCAGTTCATCCGGCAATCCTACTTGCATACCCCAACTTCAATATCTAGGAACGAGATAATCACAAATCACACTTATGTGTTAGTATCCTTCGGTATTAAAGTAAATGAAGATATCAGTTATATCCTTTACATTTACCAGGTACATAAACTTCACAAAAATCCCTGCAAACAGAGATTCATTGCAGGATCTGCCAGATGCACCACTAAGCCCCTATCCACACTCCTTACCACTTTATTGACTACAGTTAGAGATGATCTGAAAAGCTACTGCGAAAAAGGCCTATTCTACAAGCAGCGTGAACCAGATGTGGATTCTAAAACACTCCAAAGATGTCCTTGAACAGCTCTCCTCAAAAAGTTTCGCAGTAAAGACAAGGATATAGCATCGTTCGGCATAAAGTAATGAATTCTGCTCACACCGGTGAGATGAACTGTTTTGAATATACAATGGAGCATTAGTGAAGGCCTCGTGGTGACTTAAAGATGAACAACAATAAAAGTTTTATTTCATGGCTTGGTTTCTACCATGTATTTGTAGAGACTTTCTTTCATGTGCATTTACTCCTTATTTTTCCATTGTTTATTAGTTAGTTTCAAGAGTTTCAAAAAAGATGACCAAAATATATGTATCGATTTTTAGTGTCCTATTAAAATATGTCTTACACTTGTAGTAACGCTTGTTGAGGAATCGCAACAAAATTAGTAATCTTTTGTATAGGAGATTCCTAGTCTTCAATTAGCACAGGATTTTTTTTGGTCTCTATACGAGTTCACACTGTACCATATAATTGCCTTAGTGTTGAATGTTGTTCCATTATTTCCATGTTTTGTGGCTGTCCCATGCCTTTGTTTTGTAATATGTAGTCTTGTGTTGCCATGTCTTTAAACTTTTATCCTACAACATCCTTTGTACATTTGGTATTGTACTTCCGTTGTTAGACTATTCCCGGTTCCTATGTCTGTATCATCAATAGACCACGACAAATCACTAGTTGTATATCGAGAACAAATATTTTCGAAATTATTTTTTTAATTCCATTAGTATTTTTTCAGGAGGTTTCTGTTATGGTAAGAGAGATGGATTATACAGAGACCCACAAGACTGTGGATCATTCTTTCAGTGTTCATATGGATTTACATATCGTACACCGTGTGATGCAGGCTTAGTATTTAATGAAAAACTTGAAGCATGTGATTATCCGTTTAATGTACGAGCGTGTTTTGGCTACCAAGGGTAGTGCTTAATGAAAATAAAATTTGTAGAGGTCTTGTTTTATGTAAATAACAAAAACATGTGTGAAAGAGTTGATACATGATTACATAGCTCACCAGGAAAAAAAACACACTACATGTTTCATATTATGAACAGCAAACAAACGAAAGAATCCTAAGCTGATTGTTTTTTAATCTCAATCTTTTAAAACATTGAGTCTCCATTCCGTGTATGGCGCTTGGTGGGTGTCCTTGGTACTGGATTTGGTCTCCTATTTTAATATCTTGGAAATGAGTACTTTTTGACTACTTTTGGAGTATGGCTTTCCATATTATTTAATTCAGGAGTAAATTCTCATCAGCAGCATTTGCTGATGGTTGGTTACTCCTTGAAACACGTGTAAAGAATAACCAAATGTACTGTTAATTGTACGACTAGGGTACCTGTATTTTTGTATCTTGGCTTCTCTACTTATGTCCTATTGCTGATTTGTCCTCTATCAGTTTTAACACACATTTTGGTTGATATATTTGTATATGTTGTAATTTATCTGCACTGAAAGGACAATATTGGTGGAAATGGCCATATGAAGATACTAAATTTACAGTAATGGAATGCACCTTCCATATTTTGTCCCGTCTGGTGTCACCACTGCACTATCAGGTTCTGTTCTGTGACGTCGTGATACCGGGAAAATTCACGCACAAGGAACAATTTTTGAACATGCGTGAAATAACAGTTTTGCCGCGAGCTACCTGATAATGCAGCAGCGACACCAATCGGGAAAAGCAGGAAGGTGAATTCCATTTCGGTACTTTGTTGTATTCTGAATGCTCAAATTATTTTTATGCTTGGAAATACCATGTAAGTGATTATTGTAGCAGCTATCAAATTTTGTGATTTTTTTCCAAATTTGTTCGATTTTATACCCCGAGCTGAAATAGAGGCTATCTGTCTTGATGTTTGTCTCTCCTGCAGTGTGGAGTCCGTAACATAATTTCCCGTGCGAGAGATTTATGCTCTATATACATTTCAAGTATGGTATACTTGTTCTTGAGATAATTTCTCATATGATTGCACTATCATACTTTCAATTTTTTTTTTATAATTTCAAAAATTTTATTCTGACCAACTGATATTTGTGCCCACATCTCATGACTTTTTTATGCAAAGTCTTTACTATTGGCTCGATGAGTGTCCTGTGGTTGTTTAAATGTTGTATTTGTCTTCTATTAGTCTTTATGTCGGACAACGGATGACAGCGATTGTAAGGACACTTTAAAGGTTAATTTTTAGGTTTGTTGACTATCCCGCATGGAATCCATGAGTCGTACAACATGGACGTAGAGATGCTCGACATCTACATGTAGCAATGAATTCCGCTTAAACCAATGTTAAAGGCCGTCTTGAACTTACTTTAAGGTATGAACAAAGCTCATCGTTGAAAGCCTCATGGTGACTTCAAGATGAACAACAACAATAAAAGCGTTGTTCCATTCCTTAGTTTTGCCATGTACTTTGACTCATTTACATTTACTTCATATCCATTCATTTCTAATTACGACTTTTGTCTCATGCAATGTAATTTTCGCGACACCAAAATAGCCGTGAATAAAACAAAACAAAAATATCTACTAACACATTAACAATGAAAGATTATGGAGTAAATGCACATGAGACAAAGTCTCTACAAATACATGTTTAAACCAAGCAATGTAAACAACATTTATATCGTATCTTTTTATGTTGTTCTTTTAACTCTGAACCAGTATTTAGGGGATAGACTTTGGGAAGCCTTACATATTTCTCGGTTAATTGTTTTTTTTTATATTTCGGTGATCAAAGATACCCTGTTTCCTCATATTATTCGGTTCGTTCGGGACTTGATTAAAGTGTACATTTGTATAAAATTAGCTCCAATTAAATATTATTTTGTATTCTATATAATTTATTCAATGTCAAAACTCTCAAGTAAGTAAGCATGAATCAGTTGGTAATGGGTCTGGAGCTGGCATGTCAGTTAACTGTTAAGGTTTCATGTTTATGTCCGTATATTTAGTTCTTTCAGTTTCATTTTTCACAATTGACTCAGTCCTGTTGCTAAATGAATTTTACTGTTGTTACTATTGTTTTTTTATTTATTACATTGGCTAGGGGGAGGTTTGGGCCCAATAAAACTACTTTAACCCCACCACAGCAGGTTTACGCCTGTCCTAAGTCAGGAATTTATCAAGCCTTTGTCTTGACTGTTTTCTACTTAGTTTACTTTCATGTCTATAGGATATTTTACTAAAGGATATGGAGTAAATGAACATGAGACAATAACACATATGTTAACTCCAACTGCAATAATTTTAATGAGCTGTATAGCAATTTCGGAAATTTATTCCTCATCAGCAGTACTAGAACCCAAACAAGGGAAATCCATAATTTCAAAAATGTTAAAATGCATGAAAAAAAAAACGAAATCCGAATAATCAGTTATATCAAATATAGCTAAGGACAAAACTACGATGGTGGGAGTTAATTCTTCGGTTTTAGAATTTACACAAATTTAGATAGTAATTGAACAAAGTGTACACATGGGATAATATTTCATGTGTACACTAGTCTAGGATGGTGTTTATTTCGCTGAACTTGATAACTCTTTATTTAGGGGGCCGACTCCGACCTGCCGTTTGGTGTGGGGTTTCCTCAACGTTCATTGAAGATCTTATGGTGGCTTTAAGTGGTTATTACTCCCCTTTGGGTCGTTGCCACTTTGACACATTCCTCGTTTCCCTTCTTTTTTCCTATGAATAAAGATAGTAAATTTCTAATAGTTTGAACTGAAATACATGGGTGTTCTGACTAGTACAGGCTTAAATTTTTCGGTATTTTGATCAGTATTTAACATTTCTGGTAAAAAAACTGAGTCGTTTAATTTTCACCAAAAACTGAGAAAACTAGTTCATGTAAGATGTTTCTAACTTTTTTGAATACTTTTTGATTATGGCTTTTCATATTATTAGATTTTAATACTGCTGATGAGAGGTTACCCCTTGAAACACTTGTACAGCATAACGAAATTTACTGCTTTTGTGCAACTTCGGTATTTTTTGTACTTTCTACCGTTCCATATTTTCTAAACTTGAAATGAAGTGTGCAAAAGTCAATAAGATTGCCAACTCTATGCTTAAAATTACCTCCCTTGTAAGAAATCTGACTTTTACAAAATGTACATGTTTTCATTATTTTTTGAATAGCATTGCATAAATGTAAAGTAAATGCACTCATTATAGATAACTGGATGTTGGTTGGTTGTTTTCATGACAAAATGAATATTTATTTTCTGTTGAAAAAAATTTTACGATTTACAAAACTTTGACCATACCTTTTGCAATAATTTTATTTATTTAGTTGAGTATCCGAAAAGTGAAAAATAGAGTTATCTCCCATTAACCAAGGTCTACTTACATAAGTCCTTGCTTTTTGCTGTTTTCTATTACTCGTTGTACTTCAGAACTAACCTCTTAGTCTTTCGCATTCAAAATTACACGAAATGATATCGGTTTCCGAACTTGGCCAGTCAAATTATGATTGGTGGCGATCTTGCATTCATGGATGAAGCATTGTTCGACAAATAACAATGAATTCCACTCAACATGAAAGTACCGTTGTTCAACAATTGCTGTCTCACGTCCTTGTTTTGTCTTTGTTTTTCCCTGTTACCGTTTTTGCAGTGTCTTTAGACTTTGATGTTTGTGTTGATCACTTCCCTTGTTCCTTCGGTATTCTACTGTCGCTGCTAGCAATTAATGCCGCTCAAATCGTTGCTCTAGGTCGTCTTGAAATAACTATGACGTATGAGCAAAGCTCATTGTTGAAAGTCTCATGATAACTTCCGGGTGAAAAAAAAAACAATAATAAAAGCGTTGTTCCAATCCTTTGGGCATATCTCATGTGCATTTACTCCACATCCTATAATGGCCTATTTAAAAGTTAAAGGAGTTACGAAACATAGACACCTACATGCTAAGGCATCTAGCAGTAATAAATTTCCTTTTATAGACTCTGAAATACAAAAATTGAAATGAGTCCACCGTCCCGCGAAACTGTGTCTTGTTCACATCTGTCTCTGTATCTGATTCATTATCAAGCAAAGTTGAACAGTTAATATTCTTAGCTATATGAAGAAACAAGAACAACACACGTAAAAGTAAAAACAAGGTTCAATCCGACGTAAATGAAACATATTTCCTATCTGACAGTGTTGTCAAATTAAGCAAAAATTTGCAAATCTAAGATTTACATAAAAATGCAAGTGTACTATATATAACTTTATCACTTTAATATTCTTTATACGTTTCTAAACCATTGCAATTTTTACATATAAGACATAAGACCTTTGACATTTGAAAACATAAGTGGTCTATTAATATGTATATGCTTTCTTGTTTGTGACAGCTGTACATCGTAAAATATTCAATGGGCCCGAATATGAAGCACAGGGGCACAGGGGCAAATGAGTGCTAGCAATCCAGCCCAAGGTTCAAATTCTGGCCAACGGCATGAAATTTTACAATAGACAAAAAATCAAAATTTCAGATAACTTAATATATATATATATTGTCTTTTATTTCCAATTTCTATGATTTATTACTTTCTATATAAGATAAAAAAAATGTTATTGTCGTTTTTTATGACCACACATTGTTTTTTTCGGCCAACGTTATTACAAATTTAAGAATTAGAAATTTCTAACTCAAAATAAGTCATCGCAGCACTTCTCAATTCTTTACAGTTTTCTTGCCCTTGATTTCGACTTTATGACGTTTTAATACAGTGTATTAAAGAATAATTGTTGCTCTGTTGAAGTTATGAGCCCAGTAATTTTTGCTTCCCGAATTATAAAACTCCTTTGAAAGGATATTATGATGTTCAATTTTCAAAACATTGAATTTTTTTTGGTCATTTTTATAGACTTAGTTTAAACCGCTGTTTCAAAATCTTACTTTCCATACCTTTTCTATGCTAAATTTGATAATTTTGTATTTCGCAACATATCAAACTTTTTCGCAAGGATATAATGATGTAAAATTTTCAAAACACTTAATTTTTTTTTGACATTTTTAAAGAGTTAGTATAAACCGTTGACTAAAAATTTTACTTTTCATACCTTTTTAAGGCTAAAATTCATCAAGTTTATTCTTCGCGAATTATAAAACTCCTTCGAAAGGATATTATGATGTAAAATTTTCAACACACTGAATTTTTTTGGTCATTTTTATAGACTGAGTTTAAACCGCTGTTTCAAAATCTTACTTTTCATACCTATTCTATGCTAAATTTGATGATTTTTGTATTTCGCAACATATCAAACTTCTTCGCAAGGATATAATGATGTAAAATTTTCAAAACACTTAACTTTTTTTGACATTTTTAAAGATATGTATATACCGTCGACTAAAAATTTTACTTTTCATATCTTTTTAATGCTAAAATTCATCAAGTTTTTGCTTCGTGAATTATAAAACTCCTCCCAAAGGATATTATGGTGTAAAATTTTCAAAACACTGAATTGTTTTTGTCATTTTTAAAGACTGAGTTGAAACCACTGATTAAAAAATCTAACTTTTCTGTCTATTCTATGCTAAATTTCATAATTTTTTTATTTCGCAACATATCAAACTCTTTCGAGTGGATATCATGAAGTAAATTTTTCAAAGCCCTTTATTGTTTTTGTCATTTTTAAAGAGTAAGTTTAAACCGTAAACTTAAAATTATACTTTTCATACCTCTTAAATTCTAAAATCCATAAAATTTTAAACTTCACGAATTATAAAACTCCTTGGAAAGGATATGATGAAGTAAACGTTTTAAAATACTGAATTGTTTTGATCATTTATAAGACTGAGTTTTTGTTTTTTTTACCTGCTCATCAAATTATTTATTTTTCATACCAATTTTGAATTCATGATTTCTTTTAATTTCGAAACCTAATACACATCCAGTTATATAAAAATAAAAATCTTTGTTCTAGAGATTAGTTAAATTCAATATTCTTTTTAAACTAAGTCTAAAACGGCGATATTTCACAACTTTTAACTGGTGAAGGTGAATATAGACAGTCAAGATCGAATCCTCCCATGACCCGCGAATCTGATATCCATTCGCACCTAAAAGTGTCACAGGCACAACTCTATTTGATAATTAATTTATAATATCAACATATATAAATAAATAAAAGATACGAATAAGGTAGTACGGGGGTTTAAAATTGCGCATCATTCTTGCGCATGTGACTTAAAATGGAAATCACTATGGAAACATTGCCGAAACCATTATCAATGTCTTATAATAGTTAAATTTGATGAATATGCCAATTTTCTTATGTAACCTCGCAAAGTATTGAATCTTTCAGCTTACTCCTGTTCCATTAAGGGGAGATAATTTGTATAGAAATAATAGGAAAAAATGAGTTTTTTTGCGATTTATTCAAAAATAAGTTCGGTCACCCCCAATTTTTTTTCATGGAAATTGAAGGACAGTATATAAGCTATTAATTTACCAAATTTTAAAAAATTCTATCTGATGTAACTAAAATAATTTAAAATTTTGTTAAAATCCGCTAATTTTCCCTATTATTTCAACTAAAATAGCAGATTTTTACATTTCATATTTCATTCTTATATGGCCGGTGACCCCTTATTTTTATTTTATTTTTTGTATGCTCTATTAACAAAGGGTAAATCCTGGAAAAATCAGAAAATTCTATCTGACAGAATTTTAGACCCCTAGTTTCCGTTCAATTTCAATCGAAAGCTAGGGTTTTCGCCGAAAACTATGTATACCGATCGGAAACCCATGGTTAACGTGCGGTATACCTAGTATTTCGCACGAAAACCCCTAGTTTCCGTTCGAAATACTAGGTATACCGCATTTTTGTTACTATCGCGTGCCATACATGTGTAACGTAACTAGCAGGAGCGTACATAAATGGGGAAGAGAGACAAGAGCAATCAGGTAGTTTTTATTTGAAGTCATCAATTTGCACCCGTTGTGATTAAAGATGTTAGTTGCAATTGGTTATTATATGTACAAGATATAAAAGGAACTGTTTGGTCTTTAGAGTGTTGAATTATCTTGGTGGAAACATGTTTATTATGAAGAATATTGCCAAGATTGATGGCATTTAAGCGTTGTTTGTATGAGTAGTAAGAATGAACGACGTTCTTGTTCATTAGCAGATGTACTAACAGGTTTAAATAGTCTGTGATAGGCAATATCTAGGACAGTTACAGTTAATTTGTATTTATATGACAATTGATCTGTCACGGAAGAGTTTAAATAGATTTTATGAAATGAATGTAATTTTGAGTGGGGTAAAGAGTATAGCTTTGTATGTATGTGATGAATACCTAGGGGACATTCATGTATGGCAGAAGACTATAGTAATTGAAATGTCGTGCAGATTTTAGGCATTGTAATGTCGATGCCCATGACTGCATTGACAGCGTGGGCCTTCGTTCAAGATATTCAACACATTAACAGTGCTACATCTCGGACTTGACAAAATACAGAAGTTGCATAAAAAACAGTAAATTTCGTTATGGAGTAACCTAGCTCTCACCAGCAGCAATTGAAAGCCATAATACAAAAGGATTCCAAAAAGAAGTACTCATTTCCAAAAATATCGAAATAGGAGGCCAAATCCAGTACCAAGGACATCTACAGAATGAAGCCTAAGTATTTTTAAGTAGTTTGATTTTTGATAAAAAACAGTTAATTTCAATAACACAAAGGGGTAAAATTTACCTGTCAGACAAGTCTGACTAATGGGTTGGTGAATATCCTGGGGACCTCTGGTCAACATTACCTAGACTTTTCACATTGTCATTGCAACCTTACAGTATTGCGGTTCCAAGCTCTCTAATCCAGTATTCTTCTCGCTGTATATGGTACGGTGTACTTAAAGTGTGATTGTTTGTGTGGTGATATATTTTCTCAAGGATTCTTACCTTCATGTTAACGATAGATTGGTCTGGTTGATGAAATTGTGTGTAGACTTGTTGTTTTTCGTAGCGATGTCTACACATTCTTTTATTCAATCTGTCCTTAGTTTCTCCAATATATATCAAACCACACATTTAATTAATCGCTAAAAATGTTGTTTGTCAAGCGTTTCGCGAATTCCTTGATAAGGCCATAAGTCGAGTTCAACCGAATATGGCTTTTTTGGAACTACTCTGCAGGCTGAGATAATCATAGGGAGAAACGATAATCCTTTGCAACATATCTGTTTTCCTGTACATAAACATCACATTGTCAGCCTTTTCTTTTAGTGGAATTCTTTTAATGGCAATCTTAAAGGTTATACGTAACAAATATTCAAATGCTTTAAAACACTTCTTTAATTTTCTATACGTATAAATGAAATATTGGCCTACTTGGGAAGTTACTGAGCGAAAACTAGAGTCAAAATAGAGAACTGATGTATATTTATTCCTGCTACCATTGATGATCAGATACATTAAATTGAAACCAATTCTATTAAACCAATATATGAATCGTGTAAGTCTAGCTGATCGCAGAAGTTTTTTCTTCAACGCAGCTTCCTTAATTACAAAATTTGCCATGATTATGAAGTTAAAAAGAAAAGATAACAGTGAGCAACTACAACGGCCACAAACTATACTCACAGGCCACAATTTATAAGGAACTTCAATAGAAAAACACATATGAAAGACAAAAGACAAGCAAAAATAACGAAACGAACTCGGGTTAGCCGGGTTTGGTTCCGGCACAAGAAATAGCTAGCAGTAGCTTTGAATTGGTTTATGGGTTCCCGATAGGAAATCGGGATACCGACTTTGGTTCTGGCACGAGAAATAGCTAGCAGTAGCTTTGAATTGGTTTATGGGTTCCCGATAGGAACTCGGGATAGCCAGCTTTGGTTCTGGCACAAGAAATAGCTAGCAGTAGCTTTGAATTGGTTTATGGGTTCCCGATAGGAAATCGGGATAGTCGGCTTTGGTTCTGGCACAAGAAAAGCTAGCAGTAGTTTTGAATTGGTTTATTGGTTCCCGATAGGAAATCGGGATAGTCGGCTTTGGTTCTGGCACAAGAAATAGCTAGCAGTAGTTTTGAATTGGTTTATGGGTTCCCGATAGGAACTCGGGATAGCCGGCTTTGGTTCTGGCACAAGAAATAGCTAGCAGTAGTTTTGAATTGGTTTATGGGTTCCCAGTAGGAACTCGGGATACCTGCTTTGGTTCTGGTACGAGAAATAGCTAGCAGTAATTTTGAATTGGTTTATGGGTTCCCGATAGGAACTCGGGATACCGGCTTTGGTTCTGGCACAAGAAATAGCTGCCAGTAGCTTTGAATTGGTTTATGGGTTCCCGATAGGAACTCGGGAAATCGGCTTTGGTTCTGGCACGAGAAATAGCTAGCAGAAGCTTTTAATTGGTTTATGGGTTCCCGATAGGAACTCGGGATACCGACTTTTGTTCTGGCACGAGAAATAGCTAGCAGTAGTTTTGATTTATGGGTTCCCGATAGGAACTCGGGATACCGTCTTTGGTTCTGGTACGTGAAATAGCTAGCAGTAGCTTTGAATTGGTTTATGGGTTCCCAGTAGGAACTCAGTATACCGGCTTTGGTTCTGGTACGAGAAATAGCTAGCAGTAGTTTTGAATTGGTTTATGGGTTCCCGATAGGAACTCGGCATACCGGCTTTGGTTCTGACATGTGAAATAGTTAGCAGTAGTTTTGAATTGGTTTATGGGTTTCCAAACCTTCCCTTTCTCTATCTCGTTTCCTTAAGTTATAATAAGCATACGAATAAACCCAATGAGGAAGACTACTATCTCTTAAGACCACTATTTTGAAAAACATGGGAAATAGCGTAATTAGAAAGACAGATCAAATAATACTCGCCAGCTAAACTATCGGCTAGCTCAGCTAGTAAAACAACGTTGAACTCCGGAAGAAAAATAAAACACTCAAAACTTCCCGAAAGGTTTGGAAAAAAGTCTACTGTCAGTAGACATCGGCAGTGTCAGCGAGAGGCCAGAATACGTGTAAAATCTTCAGGCCACTGGACCCCAAAACCAATTTAATGGATTCGAGTAGATTGTGGCATTTGTAAACATTTCCATAAAACGAGGATGATAAATGCCCTTGGTAATTCGGTATTAAGAAGTCACGGCATATTAAAGGATCAACTTTTTTATATCTTCTATATATTTTCTTGGAAGTATTTAATAATTTATGAAATCTGTCACCTTCTTGTAAAAGTTTGGTTGTGATAGTAAGGTTACGTTCACTCGTCAAGAGTAGTACGCGAATGGTGCCAGTTGAGATATTTATACAAGCTATGTCTATTTTGAATTAATCTAATTTGGTAATGGTCCGATCGTGAGGTAATGGAAATAACACCGAAACAGAACATCAACTGGTTTTTACATGACCGCATCAATAACCATATAACTGTTTCCATAAAAATTGCTTTGGTAAAAACAACCTAAATTTTGAAAACAGATAGTTGTATTTCATAAATAACTAAATACCGAAGTTACTGTGAACTTAAATTCTGCATATGCGCATTTCGACAACTTATGTCTCTTCAGTGCAGATAAAATCTAAACGTTTGGAAGACCATAAACTCAAAGATGTTAAAAACTGATAGAGAACAAATAACCAATATGATCTAAATGTAAAGCAAAAATCAGCTAAGGACAGAGCTTTGCATGAGGGAGATACTCCTTAGTGTTCAACAAAATTTAAAAAAAATTAGATATTGTAAGGTTCCAAAAAGAATCGGGTTTCGGGTCAGCATCGAGGTACTGACTATTGGGCTGGTGAATACCCTCGGGGACTAGCAGTCCACCAGCAGAGGCATCGACCCAGTGGTAACAAATAACTAAATACCGAAGTTACTGTGAATTTAAATTCTACATATGCGCATTTCGACAACTTATGTCTCTTCAGTGCAGATAAAATCTAAACGTTTGGAAGACCATAAACTCAAAGAGGTTAAAAACTAATTGAGAACAAACAACCAATATGATCTAAATGTAAAGCCAAAATCAGCTAAGGACAGAGCTTTGCATGAGAGAGATACTCCTTAGTGTTCAACAAAATTTACAAAAATTTCGACATAATAAGGTTCCAAAAAGAATCGGGTTTCGGGTCAGCACCGAGGTACTGACTACTGGGCTGGTGAACACCCTCGGGGACTAGCAGTCCAACAGCAGAGGCATCGACCCAGTGGTAACAAATAACTAAATACCGAAGTAACTGTGAATTTAAATTCTGCATATGCGCATTTCGACAACTTATGTCTCTTCAGTGCAGATAAAATCTAAACGTTTGGACGACCATAGACTCAAAGATGTTAAAAACTGATAGAGAACAGATAACCAATATGATCTAAATGTAAAGCCAAAATCAGCTAAGGACAGAGCTTTGCATGAGGGAGATACTCCTTAGTGTTCAACAAAATTTACAAAAATTTAGATATTGTAAGGTTCCAAAAAGAATCGGGTTTCGGGTCAGCACCGAGGGACTGACTACTGGGCTGGTGAATACCCTCGGGGACTAGCAGTCCACCAGCAGAGGCATCGACCCAGTGGTAACAAATAACTAAATACCGAAGTTACTGTAAATTTAAATTCTGCATATGCGCATTTCGACAAATTATGTCTCTTCAGTGCAGATAAAATCTAAACGTTTGGAAGACCATAAACTCAAAGATGTTAAAAACTGATAGAGAACAAATAACCAATATGAACTAAATGTAAAGCCAAAATCAGCTAAGGACAGAGCTTTGCACGAGGGAGATACTCCTTAGTGTTCAACAAAATTCACAAAAATTTAGATATAATAAGGTTCCAAAAAGAATCGGGTTTCGGGTCAGCACCGAGGTACTGACTACTGGGCTGGTGAACACCCTCGGGGACTAGCAGTCCACCAGCAGAGGCATCGACCCAGTGGTAACAAATAACTAAATACCGAAGTTACTGTAAATTTAAATTCTGCATATGCGCATTTCGACAACTCATGACTCTTCAGTGCAGATAAAATCTAAACGTTTGGAAGACCATAAACTCAAAGATGTTAAAAACTGATAGAGAACAAATAACCAATTTGATCTAAATGTAAAGCCAAAATCAGCTAAGGACCTAGCTTTGCATGAGGGAGATACTCCTTAGTATTCAACAAAATTTACAAAAATTTAGATATTGTAAGGTTACAAAAAGAATCGGGTTTCGGGTCAGCACCGAGGTACTGACTACTGGGCTTGTGAATACCCTCGGGAACTAGCAGTCCACCAGCAGAGGCATCTGTTTACAATTATATAGGATATAGAATAGTCTATGTGCAATATCATAATGTTTTTTTTTCTAAAAAAATATTTTGGAGCTGATTTTATGCGAAAAAAAATATTTTGGCTGCAAAAATGAAGAAAAAAAAATTCTGAAGGAGGCTTTCTGCCCAAAAAATAATGTTAATTTTGAAAAAAAAAATATTTTGTTGATACACGCGAAAAAATGTTCTGTCCAGAAAAAAAAAAAACATACCCCCCCCCTTTTCGGGTTAAATGTTCTGTACCTAACCTAAAAACAGTCACTCTTAAAAAAATTCTCTGGAATTCATTTCTGATCTGATTTTCATGTTTTTATTCTGCTATGAAGGACTTTACAAACAGCTTTTCACAGTAGTTTAGAAATAATTTTATGTCTTATAGTCCTTTTATTTTATTTAAATATGTCTGCAAAATTGCAGTGTCACGATTTACTAAATAGTTTATGAGGGACGGACCATTTAACCTGAAAAGGGGGGTGGAGTGTTATGGTTTTTTCTTAGCAGAAAATTTTTTGCACCTGTCCAAAAAAAAACATACCCCCCTCCCCCCCTCTCTCAGGTTAAATGGTTGGTCCCTTATACAAGCAGAAGTTCCTTATTTTGTATTGTCATTTTTTATTGTATGTCTCACCGTTGAAAATGCAAATTATATTTCGACGATGATTGGGGTAAAAATGACATATATTTTTTTTTAAATTCTAAATTCTAAATTTTCATTTTTAAAGTTCTATGTATGTTGTATTTTTATATACATTCTCTCAATTAAAAACAGATAAATTTTATACATTTCCTTGCTACCAATATTCATCAATTAAGTCGTTGCCATCTTAATATTTGTATATTTATTATTAAGCATTCAGCACTAAGTGACAGTATACAGAGAGGAAGTATGTGGTGCTAAACGAACATTACATCCATCCCCTACACAACAGAGATGACACTCATAAACATCAGGTGTTGGTATATCTCCAATCATGGTGAGATGATTCATTTAACCACTGTTTCTCACAGGTAGCTTTTTTGGCACATCTTAAAATACACAAATAAATAAAAGCTGAAGATTTCAAATTTAATCAATATGCAAGTCAAGGCACAAATTTTGTATATTTAAGTCAACTTAAAGAACCAGAAAAGCATCGACCATTCTGAAAATGTTATCGTTTGCAACCTTAATATAAAGAATGCAATTAATTTTCATTAATTTTAAGGGACTAAATGAGTCTAAAAAGACAAAAACAAATGCAAGATTGTGGTACAAATTCATAATTATTATAAAGAGACGAAAAAAGATTTGTTAAGGATAGAGTTTTATTATGATTTATTTGTATATTGCAAGCATTTACATTAACTTCAAAATGGAACACCCGTTTTCTTATTCTCCTTATTCTGACTTTCGCTAGCGCCATTTTAACCCTGAACTGATTGAAAACTGGTTACTGATCTTACTAGGGCTACACAGAGGAGATTCATATTTGTTTTTTGGGGATAAAATAAGTTGGTTGGAAATGTGATCCATGTATAAATCAGCTGATTCACTTCAACTTTTCTAAATAATAAGTCCTTAAAGATTAATACAAGTACATGCTATGAATTATTTCCTTTGCTCATTATGGATGGCAGACGTGATTGACGTCGGCTGACCTTTGTTGACCCCTATGTAATGTCGGATATTTTTCGGAATAGAACAGAATTCGGTAAGTAAAAAAGTCATGTATTATTTCACCTGATGTCACTCTCAGTGTCACCGGAGTTCACACTGTGAGTGCCTTTGTTTTGAATGTTGTGATTTCTATTTCTGTGCTTTATATCTGTCTAACGTCATTGTTTTCTTTGTCTTACGTCATTGTTTTCTGTGTTCTCGTTTTGGCCATGTCTTTGGACTTCGATTTTTTCTAACTTCTACTACTTTGTTCCTTCGGTATTCTACTGCCGTTGTTTCACCCAATTATATTCATCTAGTGATGTCTTACGATAGTATGACCTTCAGTTTTCAGATGTATAAGATATACTTTGGTCTGCGATAAATGTCTTTGCAAATGGACCGTGTTTCCTTGGTCATAGGACACTTAAAAATGCATTAAATAGACTGGACATCTAGCAATGTATTCCGCTTAAACCGGTGCTAGGGGCCGTCTTGAATTTACTTAGAGGAATGAGTAAAAACTCATTGTTGAAGGCTTCAGGGTGACTTCAAAATGAAGAACAACAATAAAAGCGTTGTTCCATTGCTTTATTTTACCATGTATTAGTGGAGACCTTGTATCATATGCATTTACTCCATATCCTTTCATTGCTTATTTTAATTCCAATCAATCTATTCCGTATCCCGGTCGAAGCAGTTTTCTAACAAGTCTTGTTGAAATCCATATTTTTGAAGGTTATGATTTATGCATGTTAACTGAAAATATTTTACGGAAGAATATGGAGTAAATGAACATGAGACCATAACACATATGTAAACTCCAACTGCAATAATTTTAACTTGTCTCAAGTCTATCGTATGGTATCAATTCACAAACAATATATATTGGTGTTAAATAATAAATCGATGTTTTTTTTTCGCGAGAGATCTAAGTTTGGAGCCGACCTTATAGTTTCTTTGCAAGTTCTGTATTCCCACTGACAATTTGTGTGACCAATCTAATGAAAGGTTCCTAACCTTCGACAGATCTTTTTTTATATTTTTTTCAAGAATTTCATGACTTTATTCAACTTATTGTTAACAAATGTGGTACAACAATCCCGCCAAGGCTATTCCCTGAATTATTAGTGACTTGACCAAACCAGGTGATTTGGTATTTGAAGAAGACATGTTAAACATATCTATATTTTGTTATTATAATATTAACAACAAAATACTTTGAATTGTTAAATTAATTCAACAATACAACATCTCATATTACATGTATATCACAACATTAAGTTTAATTCTAACTCGTACCTATTTTCTAGAAGATATTTTTTGATAAATAAAGATAAGAACTGTCGCCCCCTACCGTCCCAAGGCACCGACAACAGTTCATTTGTCACTGGCTTTAAGTTGTCGGGGTGTCCGTGGTCTTTAAAGGACAGATCTTACCACATCACATTACATCTAATATGAAATCTCTTATTTATTCCATAAGACAAGCCGTATCTATGTTTAAGACCATTATGTTTCATGTCACTGGTAATGTACTCATAACAGGAAGACTCCAATCGTATTAACGCTTATTGTGGCTTCGTATGTCATAAAATCGGGGTAACCCTTTTCTTTGATGATACAGGTAGGCATTTCAGCTGGACTGAAAGATTGGTACTTGATAACTTAGATATATGAAGAATGAAAATATTTCAATTTAATTTGGTGAATTTACCATACCCGAGTAATAACATTTCAATCGTATACGTGGGATTTATACAATATGTGAAAGTTACCTTTTAAAAACATCAATATTTCCATATTGATCTTTTACTATGTCCGTCATGCAAAACTTTTCGTTTGGTAAACATTCTACTAAAGAATTTGCATGCACCTCGTTCATACTACATGGTATTCCGAGAGTTTCATCTCCACATTTATGACAAAACCGTTGTGTTTCTGGAAAGCATAATTGTCCTCATTGTTAGGATAACTACTCCTTCAAAGAATCTTTGATGTATAAAAAAATCAATTTTTACATTTTTCAACTAATGTCCTGACGATCCACTTTTTCACGTTATTACCCTTCTTAATTGGTAAAAATCATGCATCATGCATAGTTGACTAGTTTTAGCAATTTTTGACGAGTCACACTCGAGGAACAACTTTTTTAACGATTCAGGAAACTCTCAGTGCACTGTTATGATAAATATAGATATTATGAATGAATATTTAAATAAATAACAAAATACCGAAGTTACTATTAATTTATTTTCTGCATATGCGCATTTCGACAACTTATGTCTCATCAGTGCAGATAAAGCAAAAACATTTGGAAGTCCAATAACCAAAGACGTGTAAAATCTGATAGAGAACAAATAACCAATAACATCTAAATAGAGAAGCCAAAGTTCAGCTAGAACAGAGCTATGCATGAGGGAGATACTCCTTAGTTTTAATCCAAATAAAATAAACAAATAACTCATCTAAATGTATACAGGCAAGCTACATAATATTCTATTCGCAAACTTCAGTTCATACATTCATAATATTTTATTAGTGAATTGACATCATAAGTTCTACTTTACGTTGTAAGAAAAAAATTTCTGTCATAAGGACGTGTTCTTTTTGGGAGTCAGACTGAAGTGACGCCACCATGTTCTACATTATATCAACAATTGTTTATTTTAATTTTAAACAAGTTGTATGGGAATTAGACTGAAGTCACATCAGCCTGATCTACTTTTGGAGAATATATCATGCTCTACATTATATAAAATGACTTAAAGTGACAAAAGTATTTTGTTCTTTGTGACAATGAAATGCTTCTTTCATAATTCTGCATAAGTTCGTACTGTATTCATTTGAAGTTTTCTGTTTGGAAATTTGGTTCGTTACTATGTTGATTTATTATTACTTCAAACATTTGTGCAGATAAGAAGTATTGCAACAGTTTTCGTCTGCATTTGCTGTTTTATCAAAAAAAATTGTTGAATATTAAGAGAGACATAATAGATGATTGAAACAGCTTGGATTATATTATTCTATTTAAAAAACAAAGACTCACTAATGTTTCTGTTTCAGTTGTAACAGGCTCAAAAAGTGTGTTTTTATAAATGCCATCAAATGTCTGGGAACTTGAAATATATTACCAGAAGACTTTGTTGCTGTGGTCTCGAGCATTGTAGTCAAAGTTGATATTATGCTAGATGATGGTCTTATCGCGGTTGTTGTGGTTGGAGTTGCCGTTGCTCTTCTTGTCGTTATTCTGGTTATCATTTGTGTTGTAATCTTTGTTGTTGGCGTCACATTGATTGTGGTTGGTGTGAGAGTCATTTGTACAGATTTTATACTGGCTGTTATTGCTAAAACATATTTTTTTTATTCAAACATTGGAACTAATAATCTTTTACATTTCAATTTCCCTTTTTCATGAAACAAGAAACGTTATGCCAACTATGTACTTCCTAGCTACACACACACACAAAAAAATAAAATAAAACAGATATTGATCATCTAAAAAACTAAGATTCTTAAGAATTAGAATTACCCAGTGCCTTTCGTGCGAAACTGTTTTATTTCAATATATTGTACTTACTAAAATGCCTTTTAGGTTATAATGTTCCTCTATAAGTTCTTTCATTTTCTTCTACATGTTTCAGTAAATCAGACTCATAATTAAGATAAAATGCAACTTCGGTTGTTTGTTTGTTGTATTTTTTTCTGAGAAAACATGAGTTGTCAAAATAACCATCTGTAGAAATCTTAAATCTACAGTTATTTGAATTGTGTTATTATTTGTCGTAGCAGTTAAAAATGTCAATACAGAAACAGTCTTTTACTCCTACGGGACTAATTTTTTTCAGGTACTCGTAAAAGCTCATAAAATAAAAGACAATATGACCCTTTAGTCTAACTTATATATACATTGATCATTAAATTTATTGAGCCTTTGTGTGTCTTGTCTTTTTTCTAGTTCGTTCACTTTATGTCTATAGGAGTCTAGGATGATGTTTATTTCGCTGAACTTGATTACTCTTTATTCAGGGCCGACTCCGACCTGCCATTGGGTGTGGGGTTTTCTCACCGTTCATTGAAGATCTTATGGTAGCTTTGAGTTGTTATTACTCCCCTTTTGGTCGTTGTCTCTTTGACACATTCCCCGTTTCCCTTCTTTTTTCTATTGATCATGTTCATCCCATTTATAACGCATTTTGTGCTAAATGTATACTATAAACATATCCTCCATAGAGGATAAAGGCCTCCAAAGAGGATAAAGGAAACAAGAGAAACCGCTAGATATATATAGATTTTGACTTGACGAAAAAATTCTCATCTTAAAGCTAAAAATTACGACAAAAGAATTTAATTTCAAAATTATCAATTACCCCTGCTACAAGAGTGTATGTTTCACAGCTGACTTTTTTATGCGAGAGCTCGAACCAATTTTGCAGACTTATACATACGATCATTAAAGAAGTTCTTTAATAGACATCCGTCCCTTCTGGAAAAATTCTTAAGTCTTTTTTAGGTAGTACTGTAATGATCATATCTTTTCATGGTCTTCGACTTTTCAAAAGCAATTGCTGTTGTTTTGCTGCCGAACACTGCTTTAAGGATGTTCACTGGTCAATTTTAAAATAACAAGGATTTCAATTAAATGTGATTTTTTGTTAGAAAATTGGAAAAGAAGTAATTTAAGCCAAAAAAAAAAAAAAAAATTATAGGTTACCGATGTAATTTTTGAGATACAAGTATTTCAAAAAATTTCGGGAAATTGAACTCCTCTACATTTTTCATAGGTTTAACATGAGGAATGTTTATCCAATAATGAATGTGACGAAATAACACCAATTGAATAAATTTTGTCGAATGCCCCAAAAGGTGTATAAAATGAAATTATGGAAAAAAATTGTTAGTCACCGGGCAAAACATTATTATGCTTTTAAATGGATAAAACTAGAGAAGTCCGAAAATCTGACAGAAATACATAAACATGACCAGAGAACATCCTGAATAGAAGGGAAAGTTTGGCGGCTAAATAAACCAGTGTAACCAATATTTTATTTAAAATGTCTGTAACAAGTCGGGACCATTGCGGTTGGAAATGTTTCCTGTAGTTTTGCACCTGTTATGTGTTTTTGCCGTTGACAGTTCTGTTCGATAATGTTGTTATTACCCTTATTTTTTGACAGTTCTGTTCGATAATGTTGTTATTACCCTTATTATCATTTGACAATTCTGTTCGATAATGTTGTTATTACCCTTATTATTTGACAGTTCTGTTCGATAATGTTGTTATTACCCTTATTATTATTTGGCAGTTCTGTTCGATAATGTTGTTATTACCCTTATTATTATTTTACAGTTCTGTTCGATAATGTTGTTATTACCCTTATTATTATTTTACAGTTCTGTTCGATAATGTTGTTATTACCCTTATTATTATTTGACAGTTCTGTTCTCTTATTATTATTTGACAGTTCTGTTCGATAATGTTGTTATTACCCTTATTATTATTTTACAGTTCTGTTCGATAATGTTGTTATTACCCTTATTATTATTTAACAGTTCTGTTCGATAATGTTGTTATTACCCTTATTATTATTTGACAGTTCTGTTCCATAATGTCGTTATTACCCTTATTGTTATTTGACAGTTCTGTTCCATAATGTCGTTATTACCCTTATTATTATTTGACAGTTCTGTTCGATAATGTTGTTATTACCCTTATTATTATTTGACAGTTCTGTTCCCTTATTATTATTTGACAGTTCTGTTCGATAATGTTGCTATTACCCCTTATTATTTGACAGTTCTGTTCGATAATGTTGTTATTACCCTTATAATTATTTGACAGTTCTGTTCGATAATGTTGTTATTACCCTTATTATTATTTGACAGTTCTGTTCGATAATGTTGTTATTACCCTTATTATTATTTAACAGTTCTATTCGATAATGTTGTTATTACCCTTATTATTATTTGACAGTTCTGTTCCATAATGTCGTTATTACCCTTATTATTATTTGACAGTTCTGTTCCAAAATGTCGTTATTACCCTTATTATTATTTGACAGTTCTGTTCGATAATGTTGTTATTACCCTTATTATTATTTGACAGTTCTGTTCGATAATGTTGTTATTACCCTTATTATTATTTGACAGTTGTTTTCGATCATGTTGTTATTACCCTTATTATTATTACTAATATTGATCATCACCCACTTTCTCTATATCTAATTTGCTGAAAGATTTTGTGGCTGATGAATTGAATTTTCTGTGCTTGCTTTATTTCCTGTCCCAGTCAATAAATAAGGCAACTGCTTCCACTTATATTTTCTCCTGGAATATGATTCTTCAAAAATAAAATGTACGTAAACTCAAAGTAAATAAAGGTATGAGTGATAATAAAAATGACAATAATTTTAGTTTTGCAAAGAGCATGAAGACCTAAAAACACTGTGTTAAGGACGTGTATAATTAGAGGCTCTTAAGCATACATGGCTGGGAAAATATTTGATTTTGGTCTAATTTGTCATCAAATTTTTATCGCAAATCCCTCCCTGTTATCTTTAATATTGCATACCATCAACACACAGCTGCGTTAGACAAAAACAGGCCGATATGATGGAATCATTGACTGAATCATAATTACAGGGTGTTAAATACTGCCAATCCTGTAAAAAATAATATCAGTAGTGATGATGTAAGAAGATAAATGATTCTACTAGTCTTAAACCAAAACCAAATTCGGCTGTTCCGAGTTTTTATCGTTGTCTACATTTGTCTTATTTGTGTTTTCCTTGTGTAGTTCCCTAGCAGTTTATAGCATGTAATTGCAATTTTCAGCCAATGTAGATGTTTCCTGCTATCCTTGTTATTACATGAAATAGAAGTGTCTCTTATTTGGAAAGCAATATACATGTACCGGAATTGAATTAAATTTTATAACTATTGATGGCCATTTCGACAACTATTCTCTTGGCGGTGCGGATAAAAATTAATTGGAAAACCGTAAATCAAATTATGTTCAAACGCTTGAAGAGTACATAAAACATCACAAAAGTATTGAAAGGTAAGTGAGAACCGAACCGACAGTCTCAAAACGAACTATCCAAGGACAATGGCAACATCGGAAAAACAAAGGAACAAAAACATAAAATGAGAGACACCCGCCATGTTTACCACGTCAACTCTCTGGTAATAAGTCCAAATCCGGTAGATGAAAAACAAACTTTAGTTGCAAAGAAAAAGACCTGTTGTCATTTGGGAAACAAATATCCCATATCGGCCACAAGATCGCTATTTCAAAAGTAAAACTTCTGTAGTGATGACTTCAAGTTATGGGTACCATATCCTTGCTTAAGTAGCCTATTTGTAAGCAACCGAGCTCTATCTAGGTAGTCATTGTATACTTGTGATACTTATTTTTAAACGTGTCTAGTTCCAAAAACGTGTTCAGTACCTTTCTTTTCATTAGACATTAGTGAAACTTGTCAGGTATTTATGTTGATTTTTTTAAATATCCCTTTTTATTAATAGGTTTCATCATGCAATTCGAGAGGTGGCTTAAACGTTTAACCTGTCAACAAATTACAGGGATAATATGATTACCTCTGGATTTGACTTGTATTTTCGTGATCAAATATTTGCTTCTAACAGGAACATCCTGATCATCCCTGGTTTAGGATATTTTCACTTTGCTAGCAGTCTTTGTTTTAGGCGTTTATCTTTGTCTTACCTTTTTTATCCCTGAATTGTATTGTGGAATGGATGCTCGGATATTATGTTGTTTCTCAGTCCGTCCGTCTGTAATTCCCTCACCCTTTTTTTTACTTTAATTACCGTTTGAATACGTTTAAGTAGATAAAAAATCATCTCAATAATTAAAAAGTTACAAAAATGTTTTTGATTAAAACTTTGGTTCATTTTCTTAAACACTCGATAACAGGGAATGTTAGGCATTCTTCTTTCACTTTCATCCATACGGTTTCAATATGTTTAAGTGAAATACATTTTCCAATCATCAGACTGAAAAATACCCTTTTAACATATATTATATAGTATAAACAGAAATTTTGTCGAATGGATGCTCGGATATTATGTTGTTTCTCAGTCCGTCCGTCTGTAATTCCCTCACGCTTTTCTTGTGACTTTAATTACCGTTTGAATACGTTTAAGTAGATAAAAAATCATCTCAATAATTAAAAAGTTACAAAAATGTTTTTGATTAAAACTTTGGTTCATTTTCTTAAACACTCGATAACAGGGTATGTTAGGCATTTTTCTTTCACTTTCATCCATACGGTTTCAATATGTTTAAGTGAAATACATTATTTCCAATCATCAGACTGAAAAATACCCTTTTAACATATATTATATAGTATAAACAGAAATTTTGTCGAATGGATGCGCGGATATTATGTTGTTTCTCAGTCCGTCCGTCTGTAATTCCCTCACGCTTTTCTTGTGACTTTAATTACCATTAGAATACGTTTAAGTAGATAAAAAATCATCTCAATAATTAAAAAGTTACAAAAATGTTTTCGATTAAAACCTTGGTTCATTTTCTTAAAAACTCGATAACAGGGTATGTTAGGCATTCTTCTTTCACTTTTATCCATACAGTTTCAATATGTTTAAGTTAAATACATTATTCCCAATCATCAGACTGAAAAATACCCTTTTAACATATATTATATAGTATAAATTTGCAACGGATGGTTAAGGTTTGACCTTCATCTTGAAATTGACAACAGAGATAGACTTCAAACTAAGCTGTACGACAAACGCGAGGACTTCACCTTTCCAATACTAAAATTCCCTTTTCTTGTAGCAACATCCCAACAGCGCCCGCATATGGAGTTTACATCTCCCAGCTCATTCGGTATTCAAGAGCATGTGTTCGATACAGTGACTTCCTTGATAGAGCCCGGTTGCTCACAAATAGGCTACTTTAACAAGGGTATGTCACCCAAAACTTGAAGTCATCCCTCCAGAAGTTTTACGGTCGACATCACCATCTTCTGGACCGCTATGTGATATCTGTTTCTCAGATGACAACAGATCTTTCCCTTTAAAGCTCATTTGTTGTTTCCTCTACCTGATTTGACTTTACTACCGGATTTGACATGTTCAACACGGCGGGTGTCTTATAAGAAGCTGAACATGCTTACTCTACCGGTGCACCTGATCTCACCCATGGTTTTTATTGAGTCCGTGTTGTTCATCTTTGTGTATGTGTGTCTTCAATTTTTCTTTTCTATGTCGTACTCGTGTTGTGTCTCTGTTTCTTTTTTGTTTCCGATGTTGCCTTGAATTGTTCGTTTTGGATTGACGGTTCGGTTCTAACTTACTTTCACATTCAGGGAATATTAATGCAAACAGAATTACATTTTGTTCTACGTGAAACATATCATGTCTTTAAATACAAAGACACTTACTTGGCAGTGCACTTGAATTTTTCCTTCAATAGCTTGAATTTTCATGCCCTGGAAATACAATTGTATATAAAAAGTTATGTTTTTTATTCAAGTAAAATAATTTCAAACAAAAAACTGAATTTTGATGAGCTATATTTATTAACGCCAATACAAGAGGGGTAAATATGCGTTCCTGTGGCATATTGATTATGATTGTCACTGTCATTCCTTCTAGACATGATCAATTAGTATTTTTTACACCTATAGAAAAAATGAAAGGATATTGAGTGAATGCACATGATACATAGAAAACTCCAGTTTATCAAGGAGAGTGCTTTTATTCCTGTCTACATCTTGATGTCGCCTGAGGTTCTTCAACCTGGGGTGAACAATATTCACCCCCTCAAGCGAGATCAAGAAGGCCCCTACCCAAGCGGTATTCTTGACAAAAAAGTTGAGCAACATCGATCACAGCTAAAATATGTCATTGAAGCAACACATGTCGGGAGCGGTCAATGAGAAAAAAAAAATACAACCGGGTAATGTCTGCCTACAAATATTCATTAAGTAGTCCTACGAAAGACACAAATTAGGACAAAAACAACATCGATAGACAACGCGGGGCACATCGAATTAGATGTACACGTAGGCAAAACCTTGCAGTGTAACTTAGGTTGAAACGGCAATAATAGTCGTGTGTACAGATTTAAACATTTTGGTAAAAAACAATGAAATTATTGAACAGCAAAATTGAAAAAGAAAAATGAATTAGTAAACGTATGAGAAATTTTCACACGAACAAACTGTATATCATAAGAGCATAAATTTCAAGCACGGGGAGACTTTCTACGAACTCCACGCAGCAAGATAGACAAACTATGCATATATATATATATTACGAAAATTGCGTAACACAATGCATTACAAAAACGACTCTAAACCCCAATCATTATGCTTTGTTGTTCAAAAACATTCTATTTGTGGAAGATTTTGTATGGGCATTTATAGATCTGCAAAAGTGGTGATAAAATTAATACCATTTATACCAAATTAAAAAATGTAATTGCAAGATAGGATAAATACATATGTAAATAACAAAATACCGAAGTTACTGCAAATTAACATTTTTACCACTTATGTTTCATCGGTGCAAATAAAATCAAAACATTAGAAATCCAGAAATCGGAGGAAATATCAAAGCTGACAGAGAACAAAAAATCAACAGGATCTAAATTGAAAATCAAGATGGAAAATAAAAAGTAAAAGGATATGGAGTGAATGCACGTTAGACAAAGTCTCTACAATTATATGGTACGTCAAAGGAATGGTACAACGCTTTTATTGATGATCTTCATCTTGAAGTTATCATGAGGCCTTCATCAATGAGCTTTCCTTATAACTAATAGTAAATGTAAACAAATGGATAACAGGAAACACCTACAATGGCTGAAAATTATAATTACATGCCACAATCTGTGACTACACAGGTGACTACACAGGAAAAACAGGAATACGACAAGACAATCGTAGACAGCGATAGGAACTCGGGACAGCCGGAATTGGTACGAGCACTAGCAAAAGCCAGCGGTAGGGTTAAACCGGTTTATGGGTACCCAAACCTCCCCTTTATCTGTCCCGTTTCCCTATAGTATAAAAAAATACGAAGAAAACCCAATATAGGTAGAATACTAACTCCATGTCCACAGCCTTGAAAGGAGAGAAAAAAAAACAATACGTAATTTTGAAAGATGGGTCAAGGGGTGCTCGCCGTTAAACTGCCGGCTAGCTCAAGGAACCTATTCTGCTGGTAGAACACTGTCGCACTACGGAAGAAAAAAAATCAAAACTTCCCAAAGAAGCATCCTATATTTCAGTAGACATCGGCAGTATTAGTGAGAGGCCAGTATGTGTGCAAAAGTTTCAGGTCATATTTTATATATACCGAACAAAAATAAATGTTCAAGAATTGAATCACTTTGCCTTAATAAATTCATATTTTGAGAGACACTTATACTATAAGAATAAACCTTTACAACATGCAAATACTTGCTGGGACACCATCGATCCACTTCTCAACTTATTTGCTTATGTATGTTCATAAGCAAATGTAAGTAAAGTATTTTTTATAACTAGATCTGAAAATTACTGAATACCCTGTCCACAAACAACCTTTGTTATTATCCTTTTTTAAATTCTATGTTTAGAATCAAACCTTAAACTATTTAAAACACTATTAATTTTGTGATAATTATTTTGTACATAAATTATTGCATGACTTTATTCAATTATCAAAAATGTTGAAGAATGTCATTTATACCAATAAAACATTAAAAGAAAATCAGGTCACTAAGTATCGAAGCTAATTTAACCGATGCAAGAAGTATACCGGTAGCTTGTCCATATCCCCTAATACGTAAAGAATGTAAGTTCTGGACTTTTAATCAATTTCTTGCATTTTTAACAACATTTCCGGAGGAAACGAGGATTAGAAATGCCCTTAGTAATAAGCTGTTTGCGAGTCGCATTATATTTAGATGTTCATATTTGCCATAAAATGTGTTTATCAATTTTTGAAATCTGTAACCTTGTTGTAGAAGTTCGGATGTGATAGTAAGGTTATGTTCATCAAAGTCGCGAAGAGTAGAACAGACCCGTTCGAATCGTAACAGTTGAGATACATACGCCCCGTATGATAGAGCTACAGGAAAGTCGCCGCCAAGAAAGGGGAAATTAGTAATAGTGAAATAAAAATTATCCTTTTAATCATAAATTCTAGTTTTAGTTTTTCCAAAGTCATCAATGATATTTAGAATCATTGTTTGCTTTATTAAGTTTCAGTTCTTGTGGGTAAATGAGGTGGACATAGTCTAAAAACTGGGAATTGTCAACAGTAAGGATATTGTCGATATACCTGCTGTTATTGTTGAAAATCGAAATAAGTTGATCACTGTTTTGTACGGTTCCAGTATGTAGTTTTTGCATAAAGTCCCAATCGTAAAAGAACAGAAAAAGATCTGCAATGACAGATGCACAGTTTTTAGCAAAGAATATTCAAATGACCTGTTGATAAACGATATTGCCAAAACGAACAGAAATGTTGGATTGCAAAAGATTCAGTGCCTTAATCATGTCATCGCAAGTCCAGGAACAATAATATTTGTAAGTAATAAAAGAGAAGAATCCTTGCTTTTTATTACAACATACCCTCGGGGACTAACAGTCCACCAGCAGAGGCATCGACCCAGTGGTAACAAATAACTAAATACCGAAGTTACTGTGAATTTATTTTCTGCATATGCACATTTTGACAATTTATGTCTCTTCTGTGCAGATAAAATCTAACCGTTTGGAAGACCATAAACTAAAAGATGTTCAAAAACTGATAGAGAACAAATAACCAATATAAACTAAATGTAAAGCAAAAGTCAGATAAGGACGGAGCTTTGCATGAGATATTCCTTAGTTGGAAGGGTAGTATAAAGAGTAGAACAATCATAGCTGTCAAAGGACGAAACTGGTCTGTTTTTTGTTTCTAGTTTATCTTAAACTTCAATTGAATTTTTTGCACTCCAAAAATAATTTACACAAGAGATTTGATAAGTCTTGTTCACAGTATTTGATAGCCAATTCTTTTATACAGGTGAATACAATGGTTAAATGGATGGATTAATTAGTGGTAGAACAGTTACTCGATGCAGAAATAAAACGATTAACAATGAAGGGATATGGATGTTTGTATGGATTTTTTTGATGCTTAGGACCCCAGTACATAGTAGGAAAAGGCGTTATCTTTAGGTAGAACTTGGAGCATTTCTGTATCTTTGTAGTGCTGTCTAGCTAATGTTTATTCGTAATAATTATTACGTTCGATAGTGTTAGACTGTGCCAATTTATTTTGTTGGACATCAGTATAATATTTCTTTCAAATAATAGAAAAGGTTGTTGGGGCTTTACCGACAGGTACAAACACATCTTTATTGATAAGATTTCTGAATTTTAGCTTAATTCTGTTTACAGATAGCTTAGGCGGTGACTCTTTATAGTTATTTATAAAAAATTATTCTATTGGTAGCTTTGGTAAGTAATAATTTTATCATTGAACATATTGAGTGCGTGTTCGTCTGCACTTTCTCGTTTGCACCATTTTTTTGCCATAATAATAACCTGCTTCATTAATGATATGAAGACATACTTGGCGGGTTATTTTCGAAGGTGAGCGATATTTAGGCCCTTTCTAAAGAATTTTCTTACTTCTTTATCATCGATGATGTTCAAGTTCCCCGTTAATTCATGTCCGCATGGGGCATAGCGATATGGCGACGTGGAACAGTCTCAGCTGCTGATGTAGTTCTTCTCGAAATTATTATCACAGTTTATAGAAGAGTATGGGTACCCAAAACCTTCCCTTTCTCTATCCCGTTTCTCTATAGTATAATAAACATAAGAATGACACCCAATACATGTAGACTACTGTGCTTCCCGCTTATTTAATTAAAACGAAAGGTATCGTTGATATCACAAGACGCTGGTTAAGCGATTGGTCTGGCTATATCATGATGGATAAATTTTGTTCTCAATTCCAGTTTATATCGCACAACCTACCTTGTGTACACTACACGTTGTACCATTGAAATGCAGTCCTTTAAGAAAAAAAAACATATTAAGCGCCAGCAATGCATCTATATATTTAAATTTAAAAAAACATGTTATTTACATGTTATATGATGTTCATGTTAATTTCATTTTTAGTTGTATTTCTGCAGGAATGATTTACTTAACATTTTTTACTTTTTCGAAAAAGTTCAGCAGAACAGACGTTTATGAATTTCAATTTCTATTTACGGTAAACTTGATATCTATAGTTTATTATACGATCGAAAATTAGAAGAAAAGTACTATTCAAATACGGAACTACATTGTGTGGACTGTCGGTATAGAACTACACTGCGTTGCACAAATGACGAAAAAAGGGCGAATATAACTTACATCATTACACGAAGGTACTACGAAAATAAAAAAAAATACAACAATCACCATAACTTACCACTATATTGGTGAGACGTTGTCACTGGTGCTTTAGTTACCGCTGTTGGTGTTGTTGTTGTTGATAGTGTTGATTGTGCTGTCGTATGTGAAAGTTTTGTTGTTTGAAGTGCTGTAGTTGGAAGTGTTGTTGTTGTTGAAAGCGTTGTTTTTATTGTGGGAAGCATTGATGTTCTTGGAAGTATGGTTGGTATCTCTTGACAAAAAAATCATTTATGACGTATGAATTTTAGATTTGAATTTCAGGTATTTTCTTTCAATTGTTTTGATGATTAAATAAAAATTAATTTTTAAATAGATAAAAACTGTTTTTTTTATTCTGCAATGATCGCATTTACTAGAAAAATCCTTTTTTTCGGCATTTGTAGGGCAGACTACTAACCAGTCAATGATTTTAACTAAAAAGACAGTGCTACTTCAATGAAAATGTCGATACTATGACGTCATAGTGAAAAGTTAGCCGAAGTTGCTTACTTTCCTCCTCGTCCAGCTTCACCAGGAAAACGCATTTTAAGTAAGTTTTCGATCATTGCAGGGTTAAAAATACATACGTACATTCCGAGAAATATCTATCTTTTATTTGTACTCGCTGAAAAACCACCTAGAATGTTTGGTAAACCTCGCATTTCTACTTGGTTTCTGAATCTCGTCAAATAAATCTCATAAATCTCATAATCTGCGAATGAACAATGGTCTTTTTTTTCAAACTTTTTTTTGCTACCATGTCCAATGTCACTACTGACCTTATGTCATGTACTGTATAATTTAAAAAATAAATCCTGTTGTACCTAATTTAATGTATGATGGGAATGATTTTTTTAAACAAAAATAAGCAAGCGTATAAAATTGTAAAAAGAATAAAAAGAACAGATTTTTAAAATGCAGTTTATTCACGACAGAATAGACCCCATCCGTCAGTTTTTAAATGGTAAACTTACTACTACATATGAATTGCATTTTGCTAGTACTATAATGTGCCTCGTTATATCAACGAAATATAAAAATCGTAAATGTGACACTAAATGGAACTTTATAATCATGTTCAAACAAATTAAGCCCTATCAATATATATGTGTGGCTCGTACTGCAAATGAAATAAAAGGGACAACAGGAAACACCTACAATGTCTGAAAATTATAATTACATGCCACAATATGCTAGGGAACTACACAGAAAAAACACAAATAAAACAAAAGACAAACGTAAACAACAATAGGAACTCGGGACAGCCGGACTTGGTACCGGCACTAGCAAAAGCCAGTGGTAGGGTTAAACAGGTTTATGGGTACCCAAACCTCCACTTTATCTGACCCGTTTCCCTATAGTTAAGTAAACAGACGAATAAAATCCAATACAGGTAGACTACTAACTCCATGACCACAATCTTGAAAGGAAAGAATATGACAAAACGTAATTTTGAAAGATGGGTGAAGGGGTGCTCGCCGCTAATCTGCCGGCTACCTAAAGGAGCCTAGTCTGCTGGTAAAACACTGTCGCACTATAGAAGAAAAATCAAACTCAAAACTTCCCGTAGGATTGGTCAAGAATCATTATATATTTCAGTAGACATCGGCAGTATTAGTGAGAGGCCAGTATGTATGTAATATTTTCAGGTCAGATCTCGAAGCTAATTTAACGGATGCAAGCAGAGTATCTTGTCAATATCCCCTATAGCGTAAAGAATGTAAATTGCGTCCCATATTTTCTGGATTTTTAATCAGTTTCTGGCATTTTTTAACAACACTACCGTAAAAACGAGGATAGGAAATGCCCTTAGTAATAAGCTGTTTGTGAGTAACGCCATATTTAGATATTAAATATTCATATCTGTTATAAAACTTCTTAAAGGTTTCAACAACTTGTGAAATCTATAACCCTGTTTAAAAGTTTTGCTGTGATAGTAAGGTTACGTTAATTAAAAGCGTCAAGAGTAGAACAAAAACGTGAGAATCGTACTAGCTGAGAAATGTACATCCCGTATGATGGAGCTTGAGGAATGTCGCCGTCAAGAAAAGGGAAATTAGTTATAGTGAAATCAAAAGCATCCCTTTTTTCATATATTTTAGTTTTTATTTTACCAGCGTCAATAAGGATAGTTAGATCAAGAAAATGGCAGTATTTGGAATCATTGTTAGCTTTATTCAGTTCTTGTGGGTAAATAATGTCTACATAATCTAAAAACTGGGGATTGTCAATAGTAAGGATACCGTCAATATACCTGCTGTTATCATTGAAAATAGAAATAAGATTATCACTGTTTTGCATGGTTCCGTTTTGAAGTTTTTCATGAAGTCTCGTTCGTAAAAGAACAGAAAAAGATCTGCAATGAGAGGTGCACAATTTGTACCCATGGGAATATTTACGACCAGTTGTTAAATAGTGTTGCCAGGACGAGCAAAATGTTGTCCAGCAAAAGAATGAGTGCATCGATCATATTATCAGATGTCCAGGAACAATAATTATTGTATATAATATTAGAGAAGAATCCTTGCTTTTTGTTAGAACAAATGAACTGCAGACCAGAAAATTTAAAATACCATTTAATGAGTTGTCCCAATTTTGATTTAATAAAGTAGTAGAAAGTGTGGAAAAATCATAACTGTCGACGGATGAGACTGGTCTTTGAATAGATTGTTGTTTATCCAAAACTTCAATTGAATTTTTTACACTCCAAAAGTAATTTACACCAGAGTTTTGATACGTTTTTCACTGTATTTAATAACCAACTCCTTTATACAAGTAAGTGAACTAGTTAAACGGATGGATAAATTAGTAGTAGAACACTTACTACAATGTATATGCCGAAATAAAACGATGTTTGAAGGGATTTTTATGAAGCTTAGAAATCCAGTACATGGTAGGTAAGGTTTTAACCTTAGGTGGAACTTAAAGCATTTCTGTATCCTTATAATGTTGCTGGGTTAACGTTTTTTCGACCCAATTGGTACGTATGAAAGTTGTTGACTTGTCCAGTTCGTATTGTTGGACATCGATATAATATGCACCTTAGAAATGTAAAAAAAACTTTCTCAAATAAGCAATGAAAGGATATTGAGTAAATGCACATGAAAAAACAGTCTCTACAAAAACATGGTAGAACCAAGCAATGTAACAACGCTTTAAGTGTGGTTCCTTATCTAAAAGTAACCATAAGGCCTTCAAAAAAGAGATTTGCTCCTTTGCTCATACCTCGTAGTAGGTTGAAGACAATGCGTAGCGGTTTGAACCCATCGATGCGGGACAATAATAAAAAATTTTATAAGTCTGACTTCGTCCTTAACTGAATAGTAATCTTTTTGTAGAAAAAAAAATAGCAACTGTAACAAATGGGGATAACATGAAACATCTACAATGGCTGAAAATTACAGTCACATGCCACAATATACCAGGGAACTACACAGGAAAAAACACAAACAAGACAAAGGACAAACGTAAACAACAATAGGAACTGGGGACAGCCGGACTTGGTACCGGCACTAGTAAAGGCCAGCGGTAGGGTTAAACCGTTTCATGGATACCCAAACTTCCCCTTTATCTGTCCCGTTTCCCTATTGTATAATAAACATACAAATAAAACCCAAATACAGGTAGACTACTAACTCAATGACCACAATCTTGATAGGAGAAAAAATGACAATACGTAATTAAGAAAGATGGGTCAAGCGGTCATTTTATGCTCTAGATCTAGTCACCATTGTTATAACAGAGAAGCTAGTTGGCAATCACATAGAGCGTTAAAAGAACAGGACACAATGCCTTCAATGGAAGAATGATGAATGCGCTTAGACATACTGCATTTCAACATAATTAGTGTAGTTTTTCAATGAAGTTTTATGAGCAAGCGCACATTTACATGGATTTATAATTTTATTTACCAATGCCCCTTATAATAGTATAGTTAATTTCCTCCTTCATAATAGAGCATTTCCTCTGGAACAATTATTTTATGTAATAAACTAAGTTCTATGGGCTGGCACTGCCTAAAACAGTAATGCGCGATAGGTACAATCATGTTAAAAATGAGGTAAAAACAGCAGAAGACGACAAAGAATAGTATAGTTTGTCTAGGTAATTTAGAGGATAGACACTGCTGTCTTTTGAAATGTTGATTCTCGCAAATAGTGAAACAGAATCTATTGATTCTTTGATGCCGTTGATTATAGTCTTTTCAGGAAGATTCATTTATTAACATACCATCAGCACAGGCTTGAGTAGGACAAAAACATGGTTTGTCTAATTTCCCAGTGTACAAATAGTAACAATGTGGATAATTGTGTCCATACTGAAATGTACAAAATCAATTAAAAATCCCCTGAAGTGTTATTAAGCCATATTAAGCCATATAACATTGCAATGCAATGAAACCCATCTGAGGGTATTGGTACAAAATCTAAATAACGTAACAAATATACTACAGGACTTTTAAAAGAATGGTTGAGCAACAGGGACTCCTTAAGTGATGTTCTGGAGAAATTATTAATAAACATTTCAGGCGTCATTTAAGTACCATTAGTATATGCTACATTATTTAAAGTTGTATTGTAACCTTCATTCAAGGGCAATATGTATTTATTATACTGAATGCCGAGTTTCCAAAGTGGTAAAAAAAATCACTAAGATAATAGCATTAAGAAATCAATAATATACGTCACATGTTTGTTTTGAATAATAATCGGTAAACTTCGGTCGAGTCGGGTGTTAATGTTCAAGTTCAGCAGGCTCAGCGGGTTTAAATTTTAGACATTTACACCCGTTGCTAATATTAACACACGTTGCTAGGGATGGGCGGGGCTAACGAAAGATAAGTTCAAATTAACAAATGTGGCTCGTCCGGTGAAATTAACGGATAATAAAAGAAATTTGAATCAAGTATGATAAAGTTTATTAACTTCAACTGCGTGTGTTCCAAATGGACAGAGACTAATGGAATTTTTAATGCAGACAAGTGATCCTTATTAGTAGACCCTGAACTTAGTTAATAAGTTCCAACACACTAAAGTTTTTCTGCATTTTCCCCCATATGAGTAAATTGAATTAATACTTTGCATGTCAGTCTACCAACATAAATTACATATAAATTGTGAGATATTCGCTAAGTGAGTCTACCACAAAATGTTACAGAAAAAGTAAGAGTTTAGTTCCGGATCATTGATTTTTGACATAGCTATGGGCCCTTTGCCTTAGACATAACTGTGGACCTTTGGCCTTTGACATAGCTGTGGGCCTTTTTGTAAAATATCTTAAGTTATCTTGACCGTTCAAGAAATTAAGCTTTGTGATGTCACGGATTATATTTGAGCTTTGTTCTAGCCCACTGATTTTGACAGATTTATGGGCTTTGGACTCAGAAATCTTTTCCATTTACTATTTTTCTGGTGTAACAAACAATTGTTATACCGGTAGGGGACTTCGACATTGCCTTGCAATATGATTCACACTTTTAAAGTAACAGACTTTTTTTTTATCTCGCCGTTCTAAACATACTAGAATATCAAAATATTTTAGGAATAAGTGATGCTTACATTTGCATTTGCACACTGCGTATGAACAACTCCAAGACTTGCATGGAATAGCATTCCCTAAAAAATAATATCGATTCAGTAATGTCAATTATTCATGATATTAAAACAGTGAAGTTTTTTTCTAATAACACTTTTTGCTTTATTGCACATAACACGGCATATAGTTAGCATTGATACCAATAATCTGTCTCTTTTATTTGATGAATAAGTGTCTATGATAGCAGAAAAACATATATGACCACTGGAAAAACTTTCCATGTCGCTGATGTCAGTCTCGGTGTTTTTTTTTCACAGTGTTAGGTCTTTTTTATTTTCATTAAATGCAATTCATTTATCCAATTTTCCATCGGCTTTCTACTGTTGTGTTAATTTGATTTAATATAGGTTCTATTATACTCATACTTGATTTTGTTCTTTCTCATAATATTGCTTGCTAATCTGATTTAAAAACGCACAAGTCTAACGTAGCTTATTCAATATAATACACAATGAAATAACATTTTACCTGATTTGTTAAACATGTTTGTCCGTTATGATGAATTGCTGCAAAACATGAAATAATACATTAATATCAGGAAAAAAAATCAACGGAATCCATAACAGCTAAACTCATATCAGGTAATGATAGAAGAATGTGTGCAACTTGAAATCGTTCATCACAACTGTGAGGATACTTCAAGCCTTTGCTTTCAAATTGCTGTGCCTTTTCGAACGATTAAATTTTGAGAAATCTTTTATACAATGGATGTATAGTGTAAAAAAACTTGAAGATCATATTCATTTAAATTCATCTTTATTTTCGTCCCGAAGCATGTGCATAACCGCTGAACCGATTGACGTGAGATTTTGCACAGTGCATACACTAACCATTCTGAAAATTTTCTACAATTTTCAATTTTTCAAAATTTGTCATCTTGTGCTTTGTTCCTTCGGTATTCTACTGCCGTTTTTTGAGATTCGAAAAATCACGTTTTTTTGCCAAAAATCATGACTTTGACATTTTTATCAGTTGTCCGATCTTTAGACCGAATTATTTGTCGTTTACAAAGCTACTTTTATCTTCCTATGTTTATCTTTTACTGATCTGACTTTTTATTTTTATTTTTCATTTTTTTAATTGCTTTATGACGACAGAACGATCTCTTTTTTTTAAATCGTTTGGCCGCTTCAAATTTGGATGCGTTGGAATTTCGGCTGGGTATCGCCTGTGCGTGTATAAAAACACCTACCGGAAGAAATCGGAACTATTTTCCTTCAATTTTAACAAAGTTTCAGTGCCGTAAATATGAAATATCCCCTTCTATGACTTCATTTAAAGTTCAAGCGTATCTCTTCTCATTGACCTGGTGCCATTTTGAATATTGAAACTGTCACGTGATCAGATCTTTTGATTGTCGACAAACTTTGATTCACTAGAAATTGTTGAAAATTGTCAAAGCATTAGGCATTCACATTAGGGTTCCCATTTTCCCATACAAGAATTTCCACTTTAGTTTAAATCATTTTCAATTTTGGAAAGGTTCACAGATTAACCATTTGACTTAACATAGTCGTTTGATACATCAAGACAGCGGAATTGTGGAAGGTAAGGCTTCATTGCATCGGTTTCTGACTGGAATTTGATTAGTTTTATTTTTGAGGTAAAAACTCAAATTTGTGTTTATCTTGGAATCATAATCAGATGGAAGACTGACCCCATAGACTTTTTCAAGTGTCTAACCTGATAATCTCGAAACACCAGACACAAGGTTCCAAGACTGGCTGGCTTATGTAAGATTCATTCAAATTAGACTGTGTTAGCTATATTTGATATTTACTTATTATTATGATTTCGTTTGGTTTTATGCATTTTAACATTTTTTGAAATTACGGATTTCCTTTGTTTGGGTCCTAGTGCTGCTGATGAGGAATAAATTTCCGAAATGGCCATACAGCTCATTAAAATTATTGCAGCTGGAGTTAACATATGTGTTATGGTCTCATGTTCATTTACTCCATATCCTTTCGTAAAATATTTAATACAGGAGTTTGTCTTTTATTGCAGTGTGGAGTTGGTAAAACAATTCCCCGTGGTAGAGATGTATGCTCTTTATTTTTCATAGATATGGTGTACTTGTACATGAGATAATATCTCATGTGTACACTTTGTTCAATTACTATTATCTAAATTTATGTAAATTCTAAAACCGAAGGATTAACTCCCACCATCGTAGTTTTGTCCTTAGCTATATTTGATATTTACTTATTATTCGGATTTCGTTTGGTTTTATGCATTTTAACATTTTTTTAAATTACGGATTTCCTTTGTTTGGGTCCTAGTGCTGCTGCTGATGAGGAATAAATTTCCGAAATGGCCATACAGCTCATTAAAATTATTGCAGCTGGAGTTAACATATGTGTTATGGTCTCATGTTCATTTACTCCATATCCTTTCGTAAAATATTTAATACAGGAGTTTGTCTTTTATTGCAGTGTGGAGTTGGTAAAACAATTCCCCGTGGTAGAAATGTATGCTCTTTATTTTTCTTAGATATGGTGTACTTGTACATGAGATAATATTTCATGTGTACACTTTGTTCAATTACTATTATCTAAATTTATGTATATTCTAAAACCGAAGGATTAACTCCCACCATCGTAGATTTGTCCTAAGTTATATTTGATATTTACTTATTATTCGGATTTCGTTTGGTTTTATGCATTTTAATATTTTTTGAAATTACGGATTTCCTTTGTTTGGGTCCTAGTGCTGCTGATGAGGAATAAATTTCCAAAATGGCCATACAGCTCATTAAAATTATTGCAGCTGGAGTTAACATATGTGTTATGGTCTCATGTTCATTTACTCCATATCCTTTCGTAAAATATTGTAAAACTTAATACATTTGTAATGGAAATAGTTAATTATGATCCTGCTGTTGGTTGAGTATATATTTAATGTTGAAATTCGATCAGTTAATTACATCGTAGTAATAACATACAATTCATGAATACTCCCCAAAGGCTTATCAACTAGCAACTTTTACATCAAACCCTACTTGCTTTATCTACTCGACCACGATAAAGATGTCCAATAAATAATTTTTCATTTGACACAAATTTTGGATGATTACGAATATTCCGCGAAGCGGAACACCATAGAATTGGCTAGTGCACTTTTAATGCAGTTATTTTTGCTGTTACTGTGTTCATGGTATGGCTCTTTTGTTACAATATTTATGTGTAGATTGGAATTGTATACTTATTTCTACTTATCTTTTTGGATTTTCTATAAAATATTATTGTCCTGTTTTGCCAATTTTTAATGTTTTCCATTATAAGATTATACTTACCAGTATTAGCAACACAGGATGTAGAATTACAATAACATCCAGTTCTATCCTTTAATATTGAGTCATGGTTTATACAGTAAATTCGGTTTTGTGGCTTAAATAAAGATTTGAAATTTACACCATCATATATAAAACACATCAACAATTTTATAAAAAATATTGCCTTGATTTATTATTATCAAGACATTTATCCTGATTTTTGAGTTCTCTCTTTTCTTCAATTTTATTGTTGTTTTTGCTTTTAGTTTTATTTTTGCAATACATTAGTGTCGTTCAATATGCGTACATTGGTGTTGAAATAAAAAATAACCTGAGCATTTCTTTAAAGGACGGTCACTCCTCAAGTTTTTAATATCAAGAATTATAATTAATTCAGTTTTAATTATTTGAACATCGATCATACATCATTTAAAAGCGAATAATATTAATATATCAGTGTGCCCGTTTTTGGGATATAAGCAACAACCGAACTTCTCTAGACTTTTCATTCACTTTGTATTAAGGCAATCAACCTTCGAAATGCACTGAAGGAATATCAAGAATTTCATCAACTATTTTTGTCAAAAGTCTTATAAAGATGGGGTCAGTGTGCAAAATATTCTAATGTATAATGATGCATTTAATAAGAGATTTCCGAAAGTCAGACACAGTTTCAAAGACCTGATGATTGACCAACCTTAAGGAAGTTCCACTAGATAGATTATACTAAAAAATGGAGGTGTCAATTCAGTAAATGATGTGGTTAATGATATGGGTCGTTTTTATGTCTTTTCAACTTTAAAGCACACATATATGTATGCTCTATATTCATTTTAGTTATGATGTACTTTTTCTTGAGAGAATTTCTCATATGGATGCACTATCATACTTTCAAATTTTTGTTTTTTTTTGTGTAATTTCAAATTGTTATTCTGACCACCTGTTTATTGTGCCCACGTCTCATGATTTATTATGCCAAGTTTTCTTATATTTTGCTCTATGAGTTCCTTGTGGTTGATTTAATGTTGTAATCGTCTTCTAGTAGTTTTTTTGTCGGGTAATGGGTGACAGCAATTGTACCTTGCCAGTTAAGTTTATGCTTGTTGATGATCCCACATCAATGGATCAAATACTAAGAAAGACATAGGTGTAGCGTTGCTCGACATCTAGTAAAGATTCCTCTCAAACCGGTACTAGGGGCCGTCTCAAACTTGCTAAACCTTTGTTTGGGTTCTGGTGCTGCTGATGAGAAATAGATTTCCGAAATGGCCATACAGCTCATTAAAATTAATGCAGTTTTAGTTAACATATGTGTTATGGTCTCATGTGCATTTACTCCATATCCTTCCGTAAAATATTGCTTTGAGGTACATATGTGTGAGTAAAGGTCATTGTTGAAGGCTTCGTTAAATGACTTCAAGATGAAGAACAACAATAAAAGCGTTGCTTCATCGCTATGTTTTGCCATGTATTCGTAGAGACTTTGTCGACTTTGTTTAATTTGCATTCACTTCATATCCTTCCATTGTTAATAAAATATTAACGCAAGTAGCCCGTCTGCGATTAAAACTTAAATGACATCACTAAAATATGTTCAGATGACGTGCACCTTGAATCCACTTTATTTGAAAATATCAAATCAAATCGAAAAGGGGTTCTATTATGGCATGGTATTGGTTGCAAAAATTTAATATTTTTCTCATTTGAATGCAATATTATTTATTCAAATGGTATATTTTTTCATTTAAATGCAATATTTTTTCATTCACTTGGTATATTTTTTCATTTAAATGCAATATTTTTTTATTCAATTGGTATATTTTTTCATTCAAATGCTTATTTCTTTATTCAAATGATATAATTGCTATTCAAATGCAATATTTTTAATTCAACTGTTATATTTCTTCATTTGAATGCTATGTTATTTATTCAAATGGTATATTTTTTTCATTTAAATGCAATATTTTGTATTCAGTTGGTATATTTTTTCATTTAAATGCAATATTTTTTATTCAATGGCATATTTTTTCATTTAAATGCAATATTTTTTCATTCAATTGGTATGATTTTTCATTTAATTGCAATATTTTTTTTATTCAATTGGTATATTTTTTCATTTAAATGCAATATTTTTTATTCAATTGGTATATTTTTTCATTTAAATACAATATTTATTTTTATTCATTTGGTATATTTTTCATTTAAATGCAATATTTTTTTATTCAATTGGTATATTTTTTCATTTAAATGCAATATTTTTTTTTATTCAATTGGTATGATTTTTCATTTAAATGCAATATTTTGTTTATTCAATTGGTATATTCTTTCATTTAAATGCAATATTGTTTTTATTTAATTGGTATATTTTTTCATTTAAATGCAATATTTTTTTATTCAATTGGTATATTTTTTCCTTTAAATGCAATATTTTTTTATTCAATTGGTATATTTTTTCATTTAAATGCAATATTTATTTTATTCAATTGGTATAAATTTTCATTGAACTGCAATATTTTTCATTTAGATGTAATAATTGCATTATGGGAAATAATTGGAACAACTTGGCTTATGTGGGCTGGACCTTGCTAGGGGCTTCGCAAAGTCGGCCATAATATGGCAGTTAGGTACATGTAATAGCTTTTATTTGAGCCATAGCGTATATTCCCTAGACCCGTACGAAACTTTTGGACCAAATTGAACTAGGGTACCCTAGGTTCGTATTGTGAAAACGGCAATTTGGACCAACTTTGGTAATGTCGGCTGGACCTTTGTAGAGGCTAGGGATCATACGCTACGACTGAAATAAAAGCTATTACATGTACCTACCTGCCCTATAATGCCCAACTTTGCAAAGCCCCTAGAAAGGTCCAGCCGACATTACCAAAGTTGGTCCAAATTGCCGTTTTCACTATGAAATCTCTAGTTAGATGGCATTTTTAATGATTTTTTGTGTGCTTGTTTATACTTGTAAAAAATAGGGTTGTCTCAATTGATGTTAGATATGAATTGCAGTGCTTTTTTATTTTAGAATTTCCCCTTTCTACACTTTTGCATCTGTATTTGCTTGCCGATGCTTGCCGATGTAATAAAGTTCATGAAAAAAAACCTATATACCACTTTTTAAATATTATATTCCATTATTGTAACACGCAGTGCGTGAAATTTTCATAGAATAGAATTTTATTCCCCGCCACGCGAAGAAGTGACGTATTATATGACATCATTGGTCGTGTGTCCGTCTGTCGAGGAGCAATGCTTGACATTGCACCTCATCTCACCCATGGTTTTTTATTGGGTACGTGTTGTTTTGTGTGTGTGTGTGTGTGTGTGTGTGTGTGTGTGTATCTTCATTTTTCTTTTCTGTGCCGTACTCGTGTTGTGTCTCTGTTTCTTTTTTGTTTCCGGTGTTGCCATTGTCTTTGGATTATTCGTTTTGGATTGACGGTTCGGTTGTCGCTAACATTAACACGAGTTGGTTAACCATTATAATGGAACAGTCTTACAAAGTTGCCGTTTTTCCTTTTGACTAAATTTTGCAATAAATCGCTTCATCTAAATTATCGGGCATACTTTTCCCGGCAACGATTTTACTTTTGACATAACACTACCAACACGATTGGTGAAACATGCATAGCATGGGACAATTACCCTGTTGACGCACCCGTGTTCACTACTTGTGAAGTTTAGCCAACATGTCCTGATTTCGTAGACTTGTATCTGGTAAATGGATAAGTTTTCCAACTAATATTTTGCGAAAGAAGTCATGTATCGTCATCTTACTTTGTTTGGAAGCTGTTTACTACGAAACTTGTTTTGTCTTCACATGTGCGAAGCGATGTCCATTGAATTATGAAATCTTGTAAAATTGCCGACCAAAATTGTGTACAAACTTGCACTTCAAAGAGTCTTCAAACTAAGAGTTAAAGTTTTTTACTACATTTGTTTTTTTAGGTTCAGATTTACAACTGGTTCTTAAGTCATGTCCCTTGGAACTTTCATTTTTTTCAACTGTTGGGATTTCAAAACAATAAGTTGTGAAATAGTCTTTAAATGTTTCATTGACATTAAAGTTATGTACCTCAAGTTTAATTTGGATTCAAATGTTCAAGTGGTTTTGCTGTTATACCCGTTGAAGCTTCTATATTTTGATATTCTTTTTTTTATTTCCAACCAGTACCTTGTTAACCAAATTACAAAGAGTCTTTACTGTAGAAACATGAGAATAGTATTTACTCAAGACACCTGAAAACCTCTGAAATGTTTGGCACTTTAGTCTAAAATCGTAGTTGACATCCCTAATATATATAAACAAACTATCAGATAGAGATTAATTTAATTAAAATTACTTGCCTAAAATGTTCAATTGAATAACAATTATAATTTTAAGGATTTTGAAATGTAATTCATTAAATGATAATCACTTTTCAAATGTAATTAATCAAATTACAAATTACGTTTATCGCAAACAGTTTTTATGTATGAAGTACATTTGTACATACAAATTATTGCAAAATTAATAAACATTCAAAAAGTTGACTGATGTCATTTAATTTCTACTGTTTCATTTCTAGTTGCTCTGGATTGACACCCCTGACACTATGAAATTGTGTGAATTTCAGGATTTACGACCAACAATTTGTGAACCATATTGCAAAGATTATTGCTACAGAAATTAAATACTTATCCTTGTTCAAGTTTGATTTTAGTTTGAGTGGTCAAAGTTGTTCTTGGGATATGCCCCTTGAAAATTTTGATGAATTTCGAAATTTTGGACTCTACAAAATTACAGAATGTCTTCGTAATGCTAAACTCACTCCAAGTAGTTTTCAAGTAGACATTCTTTTTTCTGTATTTGTGAAAAAAAATATGTATTTATCGCATGTGACATGCTTTTCAGATAATTTGATATAAAATTACCAAAGCTACTTACAATGCTAAATATAGCAAGTGAGATTTGAACCGTCAGTCAGAAGAAAAATAGTCTAAAGACAATGAAAAAATCGTAACACATAGAAATAAAAAGACAATCGACATGTTCGAAATGTCATTCCCGGTTATGAAGTCAAATCCAGTAAAAGGAAAAACAAACCTTGTTGCTTACAAAAAGGCTACATAAGCAAGGTTATGTTACCCATAACTCGAAGTCATCACTACGGAAAGTTTACGGTCGACATCACGATCTTGTAGACCGTTATGGAACATCAGAACCTTTTCTTTACAGCTACAGTTTGTTTTTCCTCTATCGGAATTGACATGTTCAACACGGCGGGTGTCTTATAGGAAGCAGGAGATGCTTACTTTACCGGTACACCTGATCTCAATGATGGTTTTTTTATTAGGTGCATGTTGTTCATCTATGTATGTGTGTGTGTGTTTTTTTTTTTTCTGTGCGCTCTCGTGTTTTTGTTTCTTTGTTTTATCCGATGTTGGCATTGTCCTTTGATCATTCGTTTTGCACTGACGGTTCGGTTCTCACGTCCTTTAAGTTGTTGAAGGGAAAGATCTGTTGTCATCTTGGATAAAGATATCCCATAGCTCTCAAAAAGATCTTCTGCACTGATAATTTTAAGTTACGGATAAATTAAAGTACTAGTAGCTTGAATTTCTATAGGATAATTTAACAATAAAGCAATGCTATTCTCCAATGCTGTATTAAGACTAATGCAACAGAAGAAAAAATATTTACGTCTTGATTTCCCACTTGATTTGTAATTATATTGTATTTTTAATTTCTCAAAATATACTTCAGTCTTAATAGTACGTAGCTTAAAGAAGTTTTTTAATCGAATTTCACATACCTGGTAAGGGACGCACTTTGCATATATCCTTTGGTACGAATCTGCTTCAACTGCTTGTATGTGACAAAGTTGCTATTAAAAAGTATATATAATATAGTTAGTTATTTGAGACATAAGTATTCAGATTACATATATTTATCAGGAATTTATGCGTGTTTTTATTTGATCTCGTGGCGCAAATATCTTCAGTATTTTCTACCCCCGAGCTAAAAAAATATTGGTAAAAAGTGTGTAAGACCACGCCCACTTTGTCAATCATCACATCAATGTATTATTATGAAATCAACAGCTACGAAACCTTTCGGATCATGCAAATTCTTTTACTAAGCAACAGTCCCATTTTGTTAAAATTGATTTTCATTTTCAAACTTTGTTCTATCAGGTGATTTAGTTAATTATCGGTAAAAAGAATAATAGAAGTTTTGTTTTTGATACATCAAATATTGTCTCCAATAATAGAGTAAGGTAAGTGAGAACCGAACAGTCAGTCCAAAACAAACAATCCAAGGACAATCAAAAAAAAAACAACAACAAAGAAATAAAGACATAACATGTGCACGGCTCAGAAAAGAAAAATAAAGAAACATATATACAAAAATGAACAACACGAACCCAATGAAAAAACATGGGTGAGATCAGGTGCACTGGTAGAGTAAGCATTTTCTGCTTCTTCTAAGACACATGCTGTGTTGAACGAGTCAACTCGGGTAGTAAAGTCAAATCCGGTAGAGGAAAAACAAAATTTAGTGGCATACAGAAAGAGTTTTTGACATCTAGGAAACAAATATCCCATGTCGGTCCACAAGATCGTGATGTCGACCGAAAAACTGCTGTAGTTATAACTTCAAGTTATGGGTAGCATACCCTTGCATAAATAAAGATTCGCGCACAATTTAGAAAGTTGAAACAGAAATATATAGAATCCACAATCGCATCGAGTGAGAAACGACATTTCTACACTAGAGATAGTTAAATTTTCAAATATTTTAAACGCGAGGCTTGCCGAGCGTTTAAAATATTTGAAAATTTAACTATCGAGAGTGTAGAAATGTTGTTTCTCACGAGATACGGTTGTGGATTTTATTTCTCTAATGATTTCAAGGAGATTTTAGACAAAAACGTGACCCCCCTTTTCTGATGATCCGAAATAAATGTGTTGTTTGGAAGTGACGTCATCAGGCATGGTCGCCTTTTTTCATGACGTCACAATAGTAAAGATGGAAAACGGCAAACATATTTGACGTCATAATTGAATTTCATCCAATCACTTGCCGAGAACAACATTCTCTCTAGAGAGGAGAAACATATTTCTCCAACCGCTCAGGAAACGTGAAAACAGGACAGAAATTAGAGAACATGTATTCTAATTTCATCTAATCAGACACGGAAACCGCTTTTTAATTGAGTCAATCAAAGTCATCTGTTTCGATTATAGTTAAAATTTGTTTCATATATATATTCAGGTATGGTACTATTTATTAGTTAATTTACAATTAAATTATTTGTCTAAAAATGTAAGGATATAAAAGGATAAGAAGTCGACAACAATTTAAACCAAAAATAAAGATTAGATTTTATCTGCACTGAAGAGACATAACTTGTCGAAATGCGCATATGCAGAAACTAAATTCACAGAAACTTCGGGATCAACATTTCTATATTTTGTTGTTTTACTGAAGCCTTACCATTTGATTGTGGAGCAATTGTTGTTGCTGTTGGTATTATTGTTGATGTTTCTTTTGCCATAACTGTGGTCAGGGGAGTTTTTGTTATCGCTTGAAAAGAAAAAAAAAACATGTAAACAAATTTCAATACATAAGCTATTGCCTATAATTTATTTTGGTAAATATTTTTTTCCGTGCAATTTTCAAATATACACAAGGTTTATAGATTTGATTGGAAGGGGAGTATGTGTATTTATAATATCATTATTATAAACTGTTATTATATTTTCTTGTGTTGTCATTTAATTTATATAAACAAAAGAAGAAAGAGTGAAGACGAAAAGTTATAGACTTGACGTCATATTATGCGAAGTATTTTACCTTTCTGGACTTACATTGTACCAGTTAATTGTTCTTTTCGGTGTTTTGTTATTACACCCATCCAGAAATGTGCACGCGTTACATGTATTTTGTGTTTCATTGTTTATTTTATAGAAACACTGCACAAGTAAACCGACGCAAAAATACACAAATTGTTATTAAAAGATGTTTATCGTTTCAAATTTGTATAGAGTTTTTTTTATTACTTTAGAAAAGAAAGATAAATGTTATAATTGTTATTTCTATTATATATTAGAAAACTTTCTGTAAGCAGGAAGTATCAAGTGCGCAAATTGGTAGAGGAAACTAAATCAAATATAATCTTATAAATTACGTCATCGTGTCAGGACATGCACATTAGATGTCTATGGCATACTGTCTCAATTTGTGTTGCTGTGAATTGCCGTGATTTTGGATTTATGATTTTGGAATTTCCCCTTTCCTCATTCTTGCTTCGGTATTCGTTTGCCGATGTATTCGACCGATTTTTTTCACATCGAGTCTCTCCTAGGTTGCACGTGACCAATCATGAAAAGAAACAAGAATGAAGATAGATGCCCACCGGCTAATCAATATTGTTACCTGTTTGTTTCTTTGTAAGTCTATACAATTAAAGATATGGAGTAAGTGTACATGGAAAAAATTTCTACAAAGACATGGTAGAAGCAAGCAGTGGAATAACGCTTTTATTTTTTTCTATGAACAAATAACTAAACACCGAAATTAGTGAGAATTTATTTTCTGCATATGCGCATTTCGACAACTTATGTCTCTTCAGTGCAGATAAAATCTAAATGTTTGGAAGACCATAAACTCAAAGATGTTTAAAAACTGATAGAGAGCAAATAACCAATATGATCTAAATGTAAAGCCAAATCAGCCAAGGACAGAGCTTTGCATGAGGGAGATACTCCTTAGTTTTCAACAAAATTTACAAAAAATTAGATATTGCACAAGGTTTCAAATAGAATCGGTTTTCGGGTCAGCACCAAAGTACTGACTACTGGGCTGGTGAATACCCTCGGGGACTAACAGTCCACCAGCAGTGGCATCGACCCAGTGGTAACAAATAACAAAATACCGAAATAATTGCGAATTTAATTCTGCATATGCACATTTCGACAACTTATTTCTGTTCATTGCCGATAAAATCTAAACGTTTGGAAGACCATACACATGTCAGGTAATCTACGATGTCTGCTTTTTCTTTCAGTATTGATTTTTTTGTAAAAATCTAAATTTATTCAGCCAATTTTGACCAAAAGTTTTATTTTTTTCATATCTTTGATGTCACAAAAATCAAAAGTGTGCATCACAATGATTTTTGAAGGGTGTTACCATTTTTGACTGTTTTTAATGAAAATAAGAGTAGCGCCACTACCTAACATATTTTTATTTGTCTAAGTGTATACCTAACGGATAAATATAATGAAAATAGTAAATGAGTTTAGGCCTGGGTAATGAACCTATCATTTTTTATCACTTGAATAAAAAATTGTCCAGAAGCAAACATGAATTACCGAAAACTGCATTTTCAACAATTTCAGTTTTAAGCACAAAATCAATGATAAAACTTATCTTAGTCTTAATTATTTGACCTTTTGTAGATATTTACACACAATATTAACAAAAATAAAGTTAAGCTGAAAAAAAAACTTTTAGCCCATTTGCGACAGTCATTGTATAATTCGCGGTTTTGGAAAAATAATTGGAAGTCGATATATTAATATAATCAATAAAAAGATATGGAGTAAATGCACATGAGACAAAGTCTCTTCAAATACATGGTTAAATCAAGCAATGCGATAACGCATTTATTGATGTTCTTTATCTTCATGTTTCATACATCAATCTGAGTATACAGTTTATGTACATGACATGCTCAAAGAAAACCATTCGATAGAGGTGATATTATATCTTTTCAGCAAACACGAAAGTATCACAAAACAAAACAAAATAACCTCAGGATCCTGATTTTTTTAGCGGCTAACGTTTACCAGATTGAAATTTTTATTTCATTTTACGAGACTCGCGGACACTATTCTGACACAAATGACACTCTCAATAAAACTTACCTTTGGTAATAATCTTATAGAAATGACCCGTACTCTTAAATCGGTATAATTATAAGTGGAGACATATCCCTTTTTAACTTACCTCGGACAATTCTATCAATGCATCCTTGGGATAAACATTGGCAAAAATGGTTATTTTTCAGAGAAAACCCATGGTCTCGGCACAAAGACTACAATAAATGATGATGCTTGAGATATAAATACTGTTTTGCAAAATTATAAAAACATATAAAAAAGAAAAAAAAAGAAGAAAATTTTTAGTTTGCTACGGCGTATATGATGTCCTCAATAATCATTCCTCGAATCACTTTCTTTTTCTGTGCCATATGTCTAATTCTTTTTTTAATTTGAAATTTGAGATCTATACTCGAAGTTCAATCTTAATTTGGATTCGTGATTTTAAATTTTTATTACGAATCCAAATGTAAGTATAGGTTTCATAATGAGAAAGAATTGTATATCGATGGATATCAACTAGCGTTATGTAATTGCGAAAATATAATAAACGAGCCCGTGGAGATTTCATTATGTCGCGCCAGACGTAGTCGGGACGACATATTGTTATTCCTCCGTTTCTTATTATTATTATTATTATTATTATTATTCCAGCCAAAGTTTGTCCGGTCAATTACTCAGCCATGCATGATCAGAAGTTCATGAAACTTGACATAAAGTTGGATCACCATATGAAGATGTGCGTTTTAATATTTTTTTTCAAAATGGCAGCCATTTCCAAGATGGCCGCCAAAATACGTCAAAATTTCAACTTTGTCGGATTTCAACGAAAATTGATTTCTAGGTAGATTTTGACGCTGCGAACAAGATGGAATCATCGAATTGGCTGCCAGGGGCGATATCAGCTATTGCTTGCAATTGCAAATCTAGTTGCATTTGAAATTACATGACGAGAGTTGATATCCAGCGGTATACAATTCTTTCGAGTTGTTTAAACTATTCCCTAATGACTTTCATAAATAAATGCAGAAAATTTATAGCGACGAACTGCCGGCTGTTCTATGACGTCGCTGTTTTGTTTCGAACAATAACACTGTTACTATATAACGTTAATCACGACCAACGGGATCTAACTATGGTCCTATAGAAACGTCAAAAAAGTGATAGCACATCACGCATGATGTGTTATTACTTGGCGCTCGACCAATGAAATTCCCGAAAAAGTGATACAACTAGTTCATATCTAATTCCAGCTTCAAGGTCTCGTTATGTGCAACAAATAACTATTGGTGATAGAAATAGAAAATGAGCGTGCATAATAAGAGAAGTATTTATATCATCTGCCAATCAGATGAAATCTTTCAACCCAAACAATGTCAACGGCAATGGTGAGTTTTCCTATAAATCTTGTTGAAGCATAAAAATCATAATATATAAAACGTTAAATAATATACCGTATAGCGGGTAATTTTCGTGGTTGCCAAGTTTCACGATTCATTTCGAGTAGAAAAGTATTAAATTTTAGCAGTCATAAATTTTCACGAATCATAAATTGTGCAAGGGAAAGACATGTATAAAGTTATACTGACTCTAATTTCGCGAGTTTTTATTTTCGCGCTTTCAGAAACCTCGCGAATATAGCGAAAATTAGAACCTCGTGAAAATTACCCGCTATACGGACACAGCATAAATTGATATAAATTAGAACTCTTTTATTTCTGTTGCTTTGTCGTCACATGTTTTATTTATATGAAGGGGTATCAAGAAGGTATGCAAAACAAGGAGTCAATTAAGTTCTTTACGAATTAAAGTAATATACTATAAAAACATATTAAAAAGATATAGCTCAAATAATTTGATATGGCCTGGAGGGCTTCGATTATTGAAAATAAAACTAAATGGAAGGTATCGCTAGAGCTATGTTAAAATTTGCATTGAAATGTCATTTATTTGCGAAACGTTATCTACTTCTGCAATACATGGAATTTATACATTAAGAAGTGAATATTGGGTTAAAGATTTCAAAAAATATTCCCTACGTGATATGTCACTTCGGTGGTTCTCCCTGGGAGTAGTAATGTGTGAGGTTTTTATGCACCCCAAAAACGCAAGGAGCCAAGGAGCAAGATGGCGGCCGGGATTAAGTTGTAATCGGAAAGGATTAAGTTGTCGGAAAGAATTAAGTTGTCAAAAAGAATTAAGTTGTTGGAAAGAGTATTTATAGATGGATTGTATATTGATAGGTTAGACCAAATGTATATCTATATATAAATAGGTTTGCATATGTATACAAGGTTAAACCAATGAAAGATATAAGGCTTGCATATCTATGTTGGACCAATGAAATATATAAGGTTAAACCAAACGTATAAATAGGTATACATATTATAAAATAGATCAATATATAAATCAAGACCAATGTCACCTCAGTTAATATGAATGTACGAGACAGAAAGAAATTAACCAAGAATTACGTCAGATTGGTAGCCGAAACTCCCGCGAAGTCTGTTACCGATCACGTGAGATAATCTGGTATTCTAACTGACGAATTGTAGGAAGATATCGTATATCAGAATACAGAGAAAAACAAAGTGCGACAACTAATAAGTACGCTGATGAGAAGGGTGCCGAAAGCTTTCAATACATTTGTTGAAGCCCTTCGATTAAACGAGTGTTAAAAATTGGTCGAACTATTGGAATGCACATAACTAACGTGGTGATGGAAGTAACTAAATACCGAAGTTACTGCGAATTTAATTTCTGCATATGCGCATTTCGACAACATATGTCTCTTCCGTGCAGATAAAATATAAACGTTTGGAAGACCATAACCTCAAAGATATGTCAAAACCAATAGAGAACAAATAACCAATATGATCTAAATATAAAGCCAAAATCAGCTAAGGACAGAGCTTTGCATGAGGGAGATACTCCTTAGTTTTCAACAAAATTTACAAAAATGTAGATATTATAAGGTTCCAAATATAATCGGCTTTCGGGTCAGCACCGAAGTACTGACTACTGGGCTGGTGAATACCTTCGGGGACTAATAGTCCACCAGCAGTGGCATCGACCCAGTGGTAACAAATAACTAAATACCGAAGTTACTGTGAATTAAATTTCTGCATATGCAAGGTGATCTTTGATGTACAATCGATCGTACAGACTGAATAACGTACGATACGACCCAAAATCTTTCTCCAGACTCATCTGGCAGGACAGAAGCATAGGAGGAAACTGTTTATCATTTTCGAATGGAAAAATAAACTTTAACGGAAAATGTTCGTCTTTAACAGAAGGCCGATTGAGACTCAGACGCTACGCAAGAAACATTAGATACCCCGTGCATCTAGTCAATGTTAGACTTGTCACGGCATCCGCCGTTCACCAACTGAGTGGAAGAATCGAACCAAGACAACTACCCGAAGACTTCATCTTCGAACCCGAACTTTTTCCGGCTGTCATGTTTAGACGTCACGGCATGCTATTTACTTGTCACTTAAATGGGAAGGCGTTTATCACCGGGATAAAAAGACACAATGATCTGATGGATATTTTTTCGGTTGTCTTAGAATTGGAACTACATGTATAAGAATCGGGCATACGAACAAAACCTGAAAAAAATATACTATGATCCGAACCATGCCGGATCCTTTGGTTGGGTGGACAAATTGTATAGAACCGTGCGTAAAGAAGGCAAGTATGTCTTGGGCAAAGCAAAGATCAAGAAATGGTTAGAAAAACAAGAGACATTCGGACTGCATAGACAAATTAACAGAAAGTTCAGAAGACGAAAAATTATCGATTCATTCATCAACTATCAGTGATAACGCCGTGATGAAATCATTCGCAAAAACAACGACAGATACGTTTACTTTTACGTGTTGTCCTGCTACGTTAACACGTATCCCTTACGCTCCACTCGAGGAAAAGAAATGGCGTCTGTTACATTCACTAATAAGACGACATTCGTTACAATTTCACAACCATATTTATTTAAATATATACAAAGAAAAAAAAACGAAACACTCTTAAAGTCAAAATAACACAAGTGAAACACTTTAAATTTGTAAAAATACACCGAGATGAAAAATGCTCACAATCCTATGATATTTACATATAGTTTTCAAACCTTTGAAAGACCATTCAGGAGAATTTGTGTTTCTTCAAAATCGAACAACCACCTTTTTCAACTCAATATTTACTATAGAAAATGTATGTGAATCGATTTAAATGTAGAAATAGCACACGCAAAACACGTTAAATTTGAAAATAAACACCTACACAATATGCACTAAGATGGAAAATATTCACACTCCCATGCTATTTAGATAGTCTTTTGGAATGCTTCCGATTTATTTGTCTGTCACTTTCTATTGCTTTCAAAGTCCAATTCTGAGAATTTGTGGCTCTTCAAAATCAAACTAGCGGTATTTCTCGACTAAACATTTACTTTAGAAAATGTATGGTAATCGATATATAAACAGTAAAAAATTAAACAGACTTGCAACATCTTGAATTTGAAAAATAATCTTTACAATAGACACTAATATGAAAAATATTCACACTCCCGTGTTATTTACGTAGCGTTTTCGAACGTTTTCGATTCACTAGTTTGTCATTTTAGATTGCTTTCATAGTGCAATCAGGAGACTAATCGAACTACCACCCATTTTTAGACTCAATATTTACTATAGAAAATGTATGGGAATCGATATAAAACGTAAACACATGAAATCGCTATCTATAGGGGTGTTTGCTAGAATTTATTTTTCAAAACAGGCCGCCATTTCCAAGATGGCCGCCAAAATACCGAACAATTTCAACTTTGTCCGATTTCAATGAAAATTGATGAGGACAATTTATTAATGTGAGCATCCTGAAAATGGAAAAGAACACAGGGATATATTTCCCCGGAATAATCATTAATGTTAACAGGATGCACATTTATTCTACCCAAAACTTAGTTATGTAAATTACCACATCACCTGTAAGACATTCCGTTCCATAATATAGAACTACACATAGGAATTTGAGTTATCGCATCGACTTCTAATATAAAAAAAACCACTTAGGCGTATAATTCAGTCACAAACTTTATCATTGTTTATAAATTTAAGGGTTGAAAGTTTTTCACGTCGGAAGCCATAACAATTATGTAGAGGACGACAAACGAACCCGACGGAAAAATATAAGTCGACTGATTGAGGAACAAATCCACTTTCTAGAACTGTTGCGTACGGCCAAGAAAGATCAGAGAAGAGCTTTGTTAAAGACCGTAGATAAATTACAGCTGAAGGCTTTGAGCAAAATAGTCCATAACGTTATCAAAGGAACGATCGTACTGACACCCTCGGACAGAACCAACCTCAGGCGGTATAAAAAGATTATAAACATCCTGGGACGGAAATCATCCACGACAAAAGAAAGACATAGTGTATTCCTATGTTAAAACGGAAATATTTGTATTTTTGTGATGGTTCCCATACATATCCTGTAGTAAAAATGCTTACTCCAAATAGACTGGTTGGTCAATTTTAAGCTAGCAAAACATGTATTGTATTGAAATTTGATTGAACAAAAATGAGAAATGAATGAAATGAAAGTGTTCAAAAACACTATGTAAATAACATAGGGCAGTGATCATTTTTCATTATGTATTATTTTTTCGGCAACCATTTTCCATTATGTATTATTTTTTCGGCATCCATTTTTCAATTTGTATGAATTTCTGTTATGTTAAAACTAAAATATTTATATTTTTGTGATGGTTCCGGTACATTTCCTTTAGTAAAGATGCTCACTCCAAATACACCGGTTGGTCAATTTTAAGCCAGAAAAATTGTATTGAATTGAAATTTGATTGTACAAAAATGAGGAATGAATGAAATGAAAGTGTTTAAAAACACTATGTAAATAACTTTAGACAGTGATTATTTTTCATTATATATTATTTTTTCAGCATTAATTTTTCAATTGGTAAGAATTTTTAAAGTGTGAATTGTGTATTGTTTATACTTTTTGTGTTAAATAAATGTTAACGTCTCCAGTCGTTTTTGTTTTCTTGGACTGATAACAAGGTCGATAGATTTAAGATATATATTTTATTGAAACAAATACATATTCAAAGCGTAATCCATGCATGGTTTAGTGTCATTTTTAGCCGGTTTGCCTGGTCCCAACTTGGGTGTCTTCATCTTTTTCTTGGTTCCCTCTCCGGTCTGTGTATTTTTCTGGTCAGGTAACAGTTTCTGATATCGGTCGTAAGACCCAAGGATCATCTTTTCCATATCTGCACAAGCTGCACAACACCTGTAGTTCCCTTTAGGAATACAGTATGTTTTTCTTTTCTCGTGAATGATTTTCGTCCAAGGATGTTTATAATCTTTTTATACCGCCCGAGATTGGTTCTGTTCGAGAGTGTTAGTACGATCGTTCCTCACATGACGTTATGGACTATTTCGCTCAAAGCCTTCAGTTGTAATTTATCTACGGTCTTCAACAAAGCTCTTCTCTGATCTTTCTTGGCCGTACGGAACAGTTCTAGAAAGTGGATTTGTTCCTCAATCAGTCGACTCATGTTTTTCCGTCGGGTTCGTTTGTCGTCCTCTACATAATTGTTATATTTAATGGCGTCCGGCGTGAAAAACTTTCCACCCTTAGATTTATAAAAAATGCTAAAGTCTGGGACTGAATGATACGCCTAAGTGATTTTTTTTCGATCACTATGGAAGTGTTTAATATAAAATATTGGCACAGTTGCAAAACACACTAGTTTGGCTTACATAGGAAGTCGATGCGATAACTCAAATTCCTATGTGTAGTTCTATATTATGGAACGAAATGTCTTACAGGTGATGTGATATGTTACATAATTAAGTTTTGTGCATAATAAACGTGCATCCTGTTAACATTAATGATCATTCCGCGGAAATATGTCCCTGTGTTCTTTTCCATTTTCAGGGTGCTCACATCAATACATTGTCCTCATCAATTTTCATCGAAATCGGACAAAGTTGAAATTGTTCGGTATTTTGGCGGCCATCTTGGAAATGGCGGCCAGTTTTGACTTATATATTGATCTATTTATAATATGTATACTTATTTATACGTTTTGTTTAACCTTATATATTTAATTGGTTCAACATAGATATGCAAATGGTGAATAAAAGGATATGGAGTAAATGCATATGAGACAAAGTCTCTACAAATACATGGTAAAAAACAAGCAAAGGAACAACGCTTGTTGTTCTTCATCTTGAAGTCACCATGAGGCCTTCAACAATGCAATAATGCAAGCCTTATATCTTTCATTGGTTTAACCTTGTATACATACGCAAACCTATTTATACATATAATATGTAAACCTATATATAGATATACATTTGGTCTAACCTATCAATGTACAACCATCTATAAATAATCTTTCCAACAACTTTATCCTTTTTGACAACTTAATCCTTTCCGACAACTTAATCCTTTCCGATTACAACTTAATCTCGGTCGCCATCTTGCTCCTTGGCTCCTTGCGTTTTTGGGGTGCATAAAAAACCTCATACATTACTACTTCTGGGTACTCCGGCTTCCTCGACCACTAAAACTGGCTGCCACGATATATCTGAAATACTGCTGAAATGGCGTTTAACCCTATACAAAAACAAACAAAAAACTAAAGTAAGTTCATTGATTTGATATTCGTACCAATTTTATCCAACTTACTCCAGTTCTATTCAAAAAGGGTATAGAAACTTACTTCGTACCGCTACAACTAGTCGTAGAGGTTTTTAAGTGTTATCAAGATCAAGGTACAAGCCCTGATCTGACAGATATGATGCTGATGATGGTGTATCAGTGTTCTCTTTTATGTCATTTTTATTGGATATATTAGATAAAGAAAATTTTTAACGAGATGGTTTTGCATTGCAAGGGCATCATATAATTTAGCATGTGTCACTTCAGTGGGGATAAAATACAAAAATAAAAGACAATAAACTCAAAGTTGTTTTCAACTGACAGTCAACAAATATCCATGTGATCTAAATGGAAAGCCAAAACAAGCTAACGACAGAGTTTTGTTTTCTTAGTTCTACACCTGCGTTTTCTGCATCTTTCGAATCAGCACCGAATTATGAAGTAATAAGGGAAGATTATCGGTTACCTTTGCATTTAGTACCCGACATTCATCTTGAATCCTTCCATCAATATTCCGGAGTTGACAAACTGGTCGATCATTCGTCTATGGAGGATAAGGAAAAACAAATTGGTAATATAAATATAAATTAAATGCCCGATAAAATTTACAATGATTGCATTGACGAAGACATTTCCCCTGATTAAAGTAATTCCACAATCCTTTATTTTACCCATTTAAATTGTTCACATTTCTTATTTGTCTAAAAGAGATTTAATCGAGTAAAGAAAGTGCTCTTATTTCATAAAAATTCCCCCCAAAAATGAAAATTAAATCAACTTAACAAAGTAAAACCAAAGCTTACAAAAAGATACCTCCTGCCTGCTCCATAACGTAATTACTATTTCGGCCAAGTGCTAATAGACAGTAGAAACAGTAAAAGCTACTCAAGTAATTTGTATTGTAATGAAATCAATACTGTAATTATAGAAATAAGAATTTGCACACATTGCTTCTATTATGATAATGATCTCGTCGATTCGCATTTTGTTGACGGTGATAAATAAGATTCTATTTCTGCAATTGAACGTCATCGTTATATATAACGCCTGATTGTATACAAAAAAACACATTGCAGTATAATAGTCAAGCTAAGATTGAAATCTTGCAAGTATTTCCATGTTACTTTCACATAAAGAAATGTGATACTGATAGTCGATGGCAGTGATGAAAGATTGCTGCTGGACCTCAAGAAAATTTTGTTGAATATGATATCTATCTAATGACTGCTAAGACCAAATAAGGATTCAAACTTCTAGTGTGTTTCAGTCGTATGATAAAATATTTTCAGGTCAAGGCAAAACTTCAGACATTATTTTATAAGGAAATCCCTATAGCCATTATATTAAAACTTGTTTAAGTTGGTCGGGTTGTTTTTGAAATGAGTTCCTCGAATGTGTGCTACACATGATACAAATATCATTTGAATTTCATAGAAGCCGCCATCTTTTCTCAGGAACATGCATAACGCTGATTAGTTGGATACTTCAAGGGCCATTTGATTGTAACAAAAAAAAAATGGAATAGTTGGCCACGATTAAAAAGTAAAAAACACAAAATTATACAGGTTTAAAAACATCTAAAAATGTCCCAAAAAATGGAAAGAAGGGATGACTACCCAACGTTTCGGCCTTATGGCCTTCGACTAGGGGACTACCGGGTTGAAATACCACTGTCGTATACGTGTGCAGGATTGCACAAAACAAGATGGTGGATAATATTTGTTGAAAACGGGTAGGCATGAAGAAATGTTCATTTTCTTTGTGTATACGATATTCTTTGAATAAAATAAAATATATTGCGATCAAGAAGGTCTTGTTCAGCATATTTTCTGTTTATGACATCGCTAATTTGTATATTTGAATGTTTATTCTTCGATGAAACACCATGGCATCTCTGCAATTTAGTTTGAAGCGGGTGATGGAGTGCATTTTCCTCTTTTCACATATTTTAAGACCCCAATTGTTGGGAAGGGGTACGTAGATTAAATCTTTATATCAAACTTTATTCACTCTGGCCGGATTTGCTTATCTATGTGTCATATTTACATAAATATGTGTTTATGTGCAGGATTGGACCTGTTACTTTTTTACAAAAATTGTGTAGGATTGGACATAGATTTTGGTTCATGATTGGAATTAAAAGACCGGTCATATTTTGAAAAAATCCGTTTTTGGTTCCTTTTAGTTGAATTAGTTGAACTTCAATATAAAGTTAAGTAATGTTTTTCAAAGAAACGTATCTTGGGTATGCGACGATGAAGAACAACACTAAAAGCGTTGTTCCTTTGCTTGTTTTTTTTGCCATGTATTTGTAGAGACTTTGATGTGCATTTACTCCATATCCTTTCATTCACCATGCGACGGAGCATGCCCGTTTATGAATAGAAGCATTAGTACCGAAACAGGTTTGTAACACACTCCATTGGAATAATTGTTACTTTTTCACCGAAATGTGAAGAATTTCACATTGATTTCGGTTCAGTATTGGTCTTTTGTTTGATACTTTGTCTCATTTTGTTTCAAAAATGCTAAGTTTTCTGACAATCCATTTGATGAGTGCCATGTGTTTGTCTTTATGTTATAATCGTCCTATAACTTAAGACATTAGTGCTTTTGTCGGGCAACGGATGGCAGTGATTGTAAGAGTGCTTTGCCAGGTTAATTAATGTTTGCTGACAATCCCGCATCCATGACCAGAAAAGACATGGATGTAGCGTTAGTCGACAATCAGCAAAGAATTCCGCTCAAACCGGTGCTAGGGGCCGTCTTGAACAAGCAAAGCTCATTGTTGAAGGCCTCATGGTGACGTCAAGATGGAACAACAATAAAAGCGTCGTTCCTTTGCTTGATTTTACCATCTATTTGTGGAGGCTTTGTCTCATGTGCATTTACTCCATATCATTCAATATTTATTTAATTAATTTTGGACTTGAATTATCGGTTATGACACTTTCCATAGAGTTTAAAGATTTTTCACTTCAATCCCTCAGTTTTCTGCTGTTCTTTTGTTTGCATATTTCGGCACCAAAACTTTGTGTTAGGCGGAACAAATATCCCAATGTACTTAAAGCTTCACTGCATTGTACGATTTTCCGTATATTCTTTAAGAAAAACACTTCCAAAAAATAATTTATGTGATGAAATGGACAATATTGGCAGTGGTCGATTGTCAAAAAAATGGACCTTTTTAATTAAGTGAAGTTTAATAGATACATGTCTTGAGTTTTGAAGGTTACTTTGAATTCAAGTTATCAAAGTCAAGCTACACCCCAAGCACAGACGAATACGTTTTACACCAAATTAAAAAGTCTACCGGGAGTTAACTTTTCGGTTTCCACTGTGTTGTTTATTTATTTACTGAGATGTTTTTTATAGTCAGCATTGAATACAGAGCTGTCAGCGACCAACCCTTCCCGAACTTTTCAAAGAACCTACGCAGTTTCTGTTTTTGTCCTTAAATCAAGTCGATATTGCTTTGTAAATAAGGCCGAATATATGAAATTTGGAATTTCCAATCGGGTCTTTCCCTTAAAATGTTTACTAACATAACCCTCCAAGCCCATGTGCTTTTGTATAATTATGACTATATGCCTAGGATGAAGTGAACGGGTTCTTACAATCATAAATTATAGGGCGTTACATTGCTAAAAGCATATCATCGATCCATAAAGCAGGCTCTTGCCAGTGTTCCAGAAACCAAGTAGACAAGATGTTACTTGCCATATATTTTAATGGCTGCTTTCATGGTAATTGAGTGGATTTTAGTAAGGGACACATCACCTACCTGTGGTGTCTACATCTATCTACATTGTGTATCTTTAGAAAACCTAACCATTATTTCACAGACAAATTGATCAAGCTTACCTTTCAAAGAGATAACAGGCAACGGCGAGGCTAAGTGATATGATTTTTCAACACGACATACCATGCCAGGTTATATAGCCCAAATGCAAAAGGTTATCATGAACAAAGGTCAAATTTTTGCTATATACATATGTACTCATTGCATTTTTTTATATGCAAACGTCTCCTTTCCTTTAGGCATCAAAAATTGTCAAGGCCTTAAGCGAGACAACATACTAAACCTGTAGCCGGAGAGCATGAATTTAATTACAAAATTCACCTGTCGCCCGACTTGGATTCGCTATCGGTACCCATAGGACGACAGAACAGTGATATACCATCTAACGGCTAAAGGAGTACTAACGCGGCTAATGGAGGATGTTACAATTCTGTTTCGATAATAATGCTTCTATTCATAGACGGGCATGCTCCGTCGCATATCCAAAGCTATGTTTCTTTGAAAAACATTACATAACTTTGTATTGAAATTCCATGAATGCAATTAAAAGAAACCAGAAACGGAGTTTTCAAAATATGACCGGTCTTTTAATTCTAATCCTGAACCAAAATCTATGTCCTGCACAATTTTGCTAAAAAAGTAACAGGTCAAATCCTGCACATAAACAAATATTTAACTTTGGATATTTATGTAAATATGACACATAGATAAGCAAATCCGGCCAGAGTGAATAGAGCTTGATATAAAGATTTAATCTAGGTCTCTTTTCCCAACAATCGGGGTCTTGAAATATTTGAAAAGAAGATAATATACTCCATCACCCGCTTCAAACTAAATTGCAGAGATGCCATGGTGTTTCATCGAAGAATAAACATTCAAATGTACAAACTAGCGATGTCATAAACAGGAAATTAACTTAACAAAACCTTTTTGATCTCAAGAGTATTTTATTTTATTGAAAGAACACCATATACACAAAGAAAATGAACATTTCTTCATCTCTACCCGTTTTCGACAAATATTGTCCACCATCTCCTGCACACGTATACGACAGTGAATACAGAGAAGGTGGAAATGACGAGAGAAGGCAGACCTAATGACGAGTCACAGATATTACCTGTAAAAATCATGCCAAATCTTGAACTTTATCAAAAACGAGATTGTAAATATCCAAGCTGTTTAAGATAATCTGTTGCAGCATACGGGCCTATATTGATTAAACTATTCTTGCTTCTGGACAGGTATGAATATTGGATGCGATAAAAATACAGAAAAAACAATGCCTCAACGTTGAAAGTACATGACAAAACAGATATCCCATAGCGGTCCACAAAATACTTGTAACACGGAAATACTTTGAATTGAACGGCCTTTGAATAGTTCTTCAAAATGGTTCTGGTATGGATGATTTTTAATTTGATTATTCGTATGAGGAAAATACTTACACAAGCAGCATTCACACACTGTAATTGTCCAATAGTGAATTAATAATCCAAGGAAGCGTCACGGGATAATATAAAAAATAATTAAGAAACAAAACGAAAAATACCGAAGTTACTGTAATTTTAGTTTCTGCATATGGCCATTTCGACAACTTACATCTCTTCAGTGTAGATGAAATCTTAATATTTGGCACACAATAACATCAAAGATGTTCTGATGGTGAACAAATTACCAAATATGATATAAGCAGAAGGCAAAAATCAGCTAAGGACAGAGCTTTGCATGAAGGAGATACTCCTTAGTTTTCAACAAAATTTACAAAAATTTAGATATTGCTAGTTTCAAATTCAAATCAGCTTTTCGGGTCAGCACCGAAGTACTGTAAACAAACTAAAACATATATAACATGATTGAACAGAGATAAAAAATATCATTTACGAAATTAAAGAAACCAAATTTTCTCACATAAACCTAAAGCAATAACTTGGTTGTAAAAGAACTACAAAAAGTCTTAAGGTAAGTGAGAACCGAACCGTTAATCCAAAAGGAACAATCCAAGGACAATGGCAACATCGGAAACAAAAAAGAAACCGAACACAACACGAGTACGGCACAGAAAAGAAAAATAAAGATACACACACACAAAAATGAACAACACGGACCCAATAAAAACCATGGGTGAGATCAGGTGCACGGGTAGAGTAAGCATCTCCTGCTTCTTATAAGACACCCGCCGTGTTGAACATATCAAATCCGGTAGTAAAGTCAAATCCGGTAGAGGAAGCAACAAATAAGCTTTAAAGGGAAAGATCTGTTGTCCAAAAGATGGTGATGTCGACCGTAAAACTTCTGGAGGGATGACTTAAAGTTTTGGGTAACAAACCCTTGTTGAAGTAGCCTTTTTGTGAGCAACCGGGCTCTTTCAAGGAAGTCACTGTATCGAACACAGGCTCTTGAATAGCGAATGAGCTGGGAGATGTAAACTCCATATGCGGGCGCTGTTGGGATGTTGCTACAAAGAAAAGGGAGTTTACTATTGGAAAGGTGAGGTCATCACGTTTGTCGTACAGCTTAGCTTGAAGTCTACCTTTGTTGTCAATTTCAAGATGAAGGTCAAGGAACGAGGCTGATGTAGAAGTGTCTGTGGTATCCTTAATTTCGAGCTCTTTTGGATAGATCAGATGAAGAAAATCACCAAAGCAAGGGTTGTTTAGTGACAAAATATCATCTATATAACAGAAGCTGAAATTGAAGGATCGGGCCAGTTTTTTATCTTTATTTTGAAGAAGCCCTTCGATGAAATCAGCCTCATAAGAGTGGAGAAACAGATCGGCTAGGAGAGGCGCACAGTTTGTACCCATAGGAATTCCGATAGTCTGTTGCAAAACAAGTCCTCCAAACTTGACAAATAAATTGTCGATCAGAAACTCTAACATTTTAATCAGTTCTTCCTCTGTATATTTTTTCTCCGATTCGGAGTCATTTTTCACAAAGTAGGCTTGTTCTCTACCTACAACAATGTACCTATATCTTCGTTCACCGTTCTTACGTGAGAAATGTCTATGAATTAAACCTTTCAGCCGAGATTTAAGGTTAGTATCAAACAAAAAAAAAACGACTACCAACGATGTTAATTGTTACTACGAGAAAACATTACATAAACTAGTACCAAACTTGACATTTACCCCATTTCCTTTATTTTTCATATTCATTCAAACACTGAAATTAGATAACGAAAATAACACCAGATAAATAAGACAAACGTGGAAAGTTTCACAAAAAGCGGTTAATTTAGGAAAAAAATGATTTTAATTTAATACGGAAAAGTTTTTTTCTCTTCTTAAATTATTATATTATAACCAAAGCGCAAAATCTGTTCCAAATATTAGTACAAATGGAAAGGTAACGTAAGTAAGAAACGAACTTAGACTTGAATGATTCATCCAAGGACTATGGCAGCATTGGAAAAACGAAGAAACAAAGACATAACATGACTATGGCACAGGAAAGAAATATGAAGACACACACATTTACAGTGATGAACAACACGAACCCAATAAAAACACCATAGATGAACTCGGGTGCGTCAGTAGACTCAGCATCTCTTTTTCTCTTAGACACCCACCGTGTTCAACCTGTCAAATCCGGCAGAGGAAACAATAATTAAGCCTTTCAAGGGAAAGATCAATTGTCATCTTGGAAACAGATATCCCAAAAGATGTCCACAAGATTGTGAAATATACCGTTACACTTCCGAGTTGATTACTTCAAGTAATGGGCAACATTTTCTCGTTTAAGTAGCCTATTTGTGAGCAGCTGGGCTCTAACAAGGAAGGCACTATATCGACCACAGGCCCTTGAGCAGCGAATGAGCTGGGAGATGTAAACTCCAAATGCCGGCGCTGTTGGAATGTTGCTGCAAAGAAAGGGGACGTTTACTATTTGAAAAGTGAATTCAACGCGTTTGTTATACAGCTCAATTTGAAGTCTACCTCTGTTGTCAATTTAAAGATGAAGGTCAAGGAATGAGGCCGATGTGGATGTGGCTGCAGTATCCTTAATTTCGAGCTCTTTTGAGATTAGATGAAGAAAATCACAAAAGCGAGGGTTCTTTAGTGACAAAATATCATTTTATAACGGAAGGTAAAATTGAAGGATTTGGATATTTTTTTTTATTATTTTTTGAAAAAGCCCTACAATGATTTAGCCTCATAAGAGTGGAGAAACAGATCGGTAAGGAGAGCTGATTGATTTGTTTAAGAATCAATGACCTCACATTTAGTTATTAGTTTTTCAGGAAGTAAACACTTTGTTTTCTCACATATTTATAAATATGGTCTCTCTATTACTTTGGGAGGATCTTTTATTTTCTAGCCATTTATATCATACTCCAATTACTGCTACTTGCAGGTCAAAAACTGCTAAAAACATAGATGCAAATAAATTAAAGTGGCAACGAAAGTCCGAATCAATGAGAGGGAAAGACCAGTAAGGAGGATCCATAAAACGTTAACACAAAACAAGTGATATGGTATTCTTAAATTCTAAGTTAACTGGTAAAAATTTACACAGCACAATCATATGACCCTCTGGATTGTTCAATCAAAAATGTCATTGAATGTACATGCGGGCTTTTGAATGCTGGTGAAACTAAATACTCTCTATGACCATTTATGAATTGACATCGTTATGACGCCAAAAACACTAATTTTAAGGTTCTGTCAGCATGATCATGAGCCGTGTCTAAACATTCGTATAGTTAAAAAGATTTACAACCATATAAATGCCTAAATCTTGGTACATCCTACCACATGGATAGAAAATTATTTTGGATAAAAGAACTGGGAACTGCAATGCCTTATGGTTGTGATAACAAAATCAAAGGTATATGAAGTTTATCCAGTCCTCAGTGCAATGATGTTAACAATGTGTTAACAATCGACCTAAGTCTGTATTTGAAGATCTTAAAGCCAGTAAGTGCCTCTCTATTACATTTCATGTTGTTGACAAAGCTTCTAATAACATCCTTTTTATGTAAAGCACATTATTACAACTGCCTTATCAAAGAACTATGCATTGATCACAATACACAAGATAGTACTTTATACAATAGAGTTATATTTGACAAAGATGAAATCCTTTCCAATCACAGTCATTATGTCCTTTTAAAGTAGCAATCAAGACCTCCCATGCTATATTGGGTACCCAAATTGCACAAGAAATCCATACAGGGAAGAGAAATCGCTAGATTTTCATCTTGTTCAACTACTGAACTGTTCATTGTAATAACTTAGGTTTTGTCTGCAGTAAAAGACATGCATCAAGCATTAAAATATTCATACCCGAAGTGGCGTAAATCACATGTGGATACTTAAATATTTGATGGATTTATTAGAAATCTTAAATCCCGTGCATTTTCTCAAATGCATTCTCTAAAAAAAAGAATTTTTTACACTCTTTACCACGCTTCCTCATAATGACATAAAATCACGAATCAAAAGTATCATTCAAAAAGCCTTTGCGGAATCAAAAAAAAAAAAGTATTGCATTAGGTTATAAATCCGCAATTTTTACCAAGAAACCAGTTATTGTTCTTTGAGACCAAATTTCTTAAAGATTCGTGAAAGATCATACAATAAAAAAGATAGATACATTTTTATCCTCTTTCCATTTATAACACATCTAAATGAATCCCATCGATGTATCCTCAAGACTAGAGTTAAAGGATACGACAGAAACCACTAATTCTACATGTCATTGAGTCTTATCATAAGCGAATTTCTACAACTTATGTCTCTTCAGTGCAGATAAAATCAAAACACAAGTGATCAAGAAATAGAAATATTGATAATAAACTTATAGAGAACAAATAATTAAAAAAAAGGATACAAATTAAAACCAAAGTAAGTCAGGGCAGAGATTGGCATGAGGGGATACTTCTAATATTAAACAAAATTTTTTATGATTTAGATATTGTTAGTTTCCATATAAAATCGATTTTTTGGGGTCAGCGCCGAAGTACTGGATTACTGGGTTGGTAAATATCCTCCTGGGCTTACGGCATCGACCGAGTGGTAATATAAACAAAGCGACTTTCATTAAATGGCAAATGTCAATTCAGTGCAGTTTAATCATACCACAAATTATATAGAATCGGATTAAAAGCTCATCGTTCATTTACTTCAATTCAGTATCATATTTAAAGCTCTGAATTTTAATGCATCTTTTCAATTGGAAGTGCTTGTAAAGGGATTAGTTAAAAACTTTAGACCTTTCTCTAGATATTGTAATTTATTAACAGTAACTTTAGCAAAAGTTATTGTTGAACTTTCCAAATGCATGAAATCTACACGAACACAATCTGGACATAAATGGCCGAATAAGTTCCATGACGAGGTATATGTTATTAACCTTGAAACTTACCAGATAAATAAAAAAAAAACTTACGTCTTAAAGTGTGCATAATACAGTTTGGAGTGGAACATCTACATTCTTGTTGGGGCCCTAAATGATAATTTCGGTGTGGGCAAAAATTCTGCAAAACATTATTGTTATTTTTATACAATGACACATATTTCTTCCATTACTTGTCTTACTCTGATTTCCGGAAAATGAAACACACAACAAAGATTGATACAAACGTTTTTTGTTCTTGTTTAAAAAATATTACATGTATTTTTTCTTAAGTTATAATCCTGTATAATATTTAAAAATTACTAGTTAATGTTATCCTTTATGAATTGTTAATCAAACTACAAACTGTGGCTGGTTAATATTATCTGATGGTCTTTTTTATATTCGAAAAACCGCGCTTAACTTTCTGTAGTGATTTGAACTGTGAATGTCAATAAAAAATATTGTATTATCCAAGAAAACATTAATTAATATATGGAATATATTTTCAGTTTCCAGGCAAAAAGGATACATGACCTATAATCAGCTGTAATTCAAAAATCCAATTTTCGAAAATATCTTTGTTTTCTGTATTTTTTCTGTATATCACATTATCATTTTAGTTGTGTCTTAGTCGATAATAAATGTGGTACACATTTGTCCTTATCTAAAAAGGGATCAATATATATCTGCTCTTCCCATTACACCTATCCTCAGACACCATGAATGAAAGTTCCAATCAGTACAAATCCAAGGGGAAAGTATAAAAAGAATCTTTTGATCACTTACATTCACCATTTATTCCATTCACGTTTCTCTATGGTATTGGCGACGAATAAATATTTTAATACATTTCTGAATTTGCTTGGTAATAAGTCTGTTTCGCTGCCACGTCAAAATGACAAAACACTACGGATAGTGCTGAGGCTCGTTTTTGACGTCGTCGCGAAGGTAGAAGATACTCTATGACGTCAACAATACAGAATCGTGCCAAAGTATTGCAACAAGTGAAATTTACCTGTGCTTTTCTTGTTAAAACGGCCTCTGTTTAAAAAAGTCCCACAGAATTCATTTCTGGACCGATTTTCATAAAATTTACATTATAAAAAAGAGCTTGACATGCAGTTTCTTACAGTGATTTTGGAATAATTTTATGATCTGTAGTTTTCAAACTGTCACGATTTAATTTGGCGTCAAAATATTGTAAATTGTGACGTTAAATTGTTTAATACCTATTTTAAACGTATTGAAAAAATAACCATTATTCCTAAAATTATTTCTAAATTACTCTAGGAAACTACATGTCAAGCTCTTTTTTTTCAATGAAAATTTTATGAAAATCGGTCCAGAAATTAATTCTGAAGATTTTTTTTTTAATGAGACCTTTTTAAGAAATGCACAAGAGAATTTCACTTGTTGTAATACTGTAGAAAGCAGTATAATCCAGCTCGAATGGTTCCCTCTCATAGAAATAAAAAGGGGCATTTTAAATGGATAACAAAATTTAGGATAAGACAATTGAAAGGCATCTGCTGTATTAGTATCAAATCAATAAAAAGATAACTACTTTTGGAACCTTTTTTCATGCTATATTTTAGACTGTCTTTTATTCTTGAAAATGTGGGTTTCAATATAATTTGTAATCCATATTATATAAAGCCCGGGGAATAACTTTGCAATCTTTTTAAAGTGTTCAAAGTTTTTCTTATAATCTAAATGACAGTCTTTCCACATTATGCGGAATTATTCAAAATCATTCCAGATTTTCGAGCGTTATTTAGAAAAAGGAATGTCAACCTTTCCTTTAAAAGTTGCAATTTACACCACATAGAGGTGATATATA